>JAHWFP010018440.1:2166-13494 GCA_023313725.1 Lithobius niger
AGTTTTCTGGACACCTTGTTTACATATACAACACTATCAGTAGATTAGTTTTAATTATTTAATATTAGATTTATATATTTCTACTACTGATGGTTTTAGGGCTATTTTTAACTTTGTTGTGCTTTGGTAGTTAAGAATATTTTTATTCAACCTGTATATATTATTGAATATATCTGGTAGGTAGTAGTTTCTATTTTTTGTTCCATAGGAGTTATTCCAGTCTGGTATTTTAAATTTATTTAAAATTGATAATAATAATAATAAAAATATAAGCAATTTATTCACTCAAATAAAATTGAAAATGCACGGGCTCAAAAGAGGCCAATTATAGCATCCTAAATTAAAAAAGAAACACAGCAAATAAAAATTGGGGAAAGTTTTATGAAAAGAGACGTGAGTGTTCTTGGCGATGTAAGAAGCCACTACGGCTTAGTTTTGTTAATTTACGTTTAAAGGATAAACGCTATGGGGCCGAGACAATCTCATCAGTAAGAGAGTTCCACACTGGGATGATTCAAATGGCAAAGAAGGACTTCCGAAGATTTGTTTTGAAACGGGGGAGTGATAACTTGAGGTGGTTCCCACGAGTCTTAGAAAGTGGGCTGAGCTCAAACAGCGGCAGGTCAAAAGGTAACATGTTGTGTATAATTTGGAAGGTCAAAAAAAGGTCGGCTTTTAAGCGACGACACTCAAGGGTGTCAAGTTTAAGTGATTTTAAGCGATCGCGATAGGTTAAATTTCTAAGACCTGGAAGTGAGCTGGTAAACGTCTTTGAATTGACTCTATTTTGTCAATGTCCTTTAGTAGGTTGTGGGGACCAAACCTGACTCGCATACTCAAGCGTATGGCGCACGTAAACTTTGAAGGTCTATAGCTTTCTGAGCACAGACCCGAGCAGAAACAACGGTTGACGATGGCACGCCTACGACTAGCAGCCGCAGAAATAGTGTCACAGTGAGCAGAAAATTTGAGGTTAGACTGGAACCAGATGCCAAGGTCTCGAAAATGTTCATCTTTACCCCCAGGGACCGCGGTACCCAGATACAGAGTAGGGGAATCGAATGGTCTACCCAGACGAAAACCCAAGCGTTTCTCAGAGGAAAGTGAGAGCTGCCAAATGATGGACCAATCGTAAACACGGTCAATTTCATGTTGAAAATTAAAGTAATCGACCGAAGATATGACCTGCGTGTGAAGCTGCAGGTCATCCTCGAATTTTTCTTGGGAAACCAAGTTGGAACAATTTAAGTCTAAATTAATGTACAGTAAATTATACAGTATTGTGCAAACTTAGTTTCAAAAAGCACAAAGGCTAACTTATTGTTGTTGATGTTGGAGTTCCTCGATCTAATCGACATGGCTATACATAAGACTGTCATAATTATGTAAATATACAATAATCGTGTTATCGTAATCAGTATACATGGCCATCAGTCTGTGAGTCCAGTTATTCGAATATTTGCTTGATCATTCTGATATTAAAGTCCAAAAAGCATAGGAAGTGATTAGTTTGAATCATCGTCCATTGAATCATCTTCTATTGAATTATCTTTCACATTTCAGTTGTTTATATTTTGGGGGACGGATTTGTTGCTTTATATTTACGGTCGTATATTTTCTTTTTCTTCAGGAGGGCCCGAGAGCACGATTCTGCTTGAAGTGAATATACCAGTTTTAGCAGACTCATTATGCAAAGACGGCTATACCAAAAACTATAATCCTGTAACAATGATGTGTGCTGGACACTTGGAAGAGAAAAAAGACTCCTGTCAGGTATTAAGATGAATGGACATTGTGAATTCGGGAATATTTAAATACAGTTGACTGCAGTTCATGGGCATTAGTAATAGGAAGGTTACTGTGAGTCTTAAAGGTTCGGCTTTGGGGCTTTGGTTCGGCCTCAGTCACATTGCTCCAATAAAGTTTGAACTTCTGATAAAGGCTTACTGAAACCTTAACTGTTTGTAGATGCAGTTCGCTAAGTCAAAGATGGAATGGGTGACTTTTTTAGTGGCCTATGACCCAGTGATCCACTGAATTCCATGTTCGATGATATAGTACCCCACTGACCCGAATTGACTTAATGGTGCGGATTTCCCCCCCCCCCCCACCCTCCGCCCTCCCCGAACCGAAGTCACCAAGAGACCAGGATTGACTCCCTGACCTGGGCTCCCTCACTCTCCCCTTAAACCAGAGTGATCCAGAGACCTGAACTGAACCACTGGCCCAGATTTATCTCCTGAACGGTCATCGTGGCTGAGTGGTGAGAGAGCTCAGCCTGGTTTCTGGAGGTTTGCGGATTTGGTCGAACCCCTCGAAAGGAGACGTACGGAAAGTCCTCACCGGGACTGCCGGCCAGGGTAGCGTGAGGGGCTACCTTGCTCCTTCAGAGGCTATGGGAACTATTCAGGCCAATTCTGGACAATCTTTCGGCCCCTACGATGATTGGATGTTTCCCGGTTCAAATCCCCGGGTTGGCTCCTCCCTTTACTAGATATTTCTTCTTCCATAAAAGTCTGGTAATGTTCAAAATTGAGCCAGTTAGCCACACGAGCATTAAATTGCTTCAGCTGACTTAAGGCTCAGATAAATTAATAAAAAAAAAGAAGAAAAAACAGAGTGACCCAGAGACCCGTACAGACTCACTGAATTTATGCTAATGTAAATTATTCATACAGAAAAAAGTAATGATTTGTTTGCAGATAAAAAAGTTAAAATCATTCCTACACAAAGCAATTCCAGTGTATAGAATAACAGCTACACAAAAAAAAAACACTAACTATAATGTTTGGGTATTTTTGCCAAAACCAGTAATACATTCACATTTTGCCATTATACACGAAAAGTGTTTTATTTAAGTCTGACCAACTGAATCACATCCATGATGATCCTCTGACACAAGTAATGGCCCATAACACATTCCATCTGTGCTAAGTCTCATTCTGTGAGGCCGTGTGACCATGTTCCAGTCCATCCGTGTGTTCGCACGGATGAAACTACTTGAGAACAGTTGTTTTACTAAAACTGTAATGTGTGGTGCAGTGGCAACCCGTACCACTGCACTGTTACTGAGGTTGGCGCTAATAACAAGCCATTATGCCTCAATTCCCCTCTCCCTCCCCCCCCCCCCCCCCCGATGCCCTGATTTATCAGTAAAAATTGTCTACGACCTGCATTAAATTAAAACCAACACGAAAGCACTTTCACATCTAGACACACGCTAGTGTGTCGCCGCCAAGTAAACGTTTAATTGTTGTTGGAGCTTAATTGTTAGAGCATAATTGTTAGAGTGTAATTGTTGTCAGATGGCGGCTCACTAGCAGACTGTGTCTTTTAACTGAAACCAACTTATACGTGATTTCAGCATACTGGTGTAAATTCCCTATTCGGTAGAAATCTTTGCAAATCGTTTGAATCAGGTGTCTTGGGTCCAGTAACAAAGAAAAACTCAACACGAAAATGTGGGAGCGTGTCCTTCGTGGAGAGAAAGTGTCCTCAATAACGTTGATTTGTGTTACTGGTGACTAGTAACTAGTAACTAGTCCGTAGGCTCCCATGTTAATTCTCATAGGCTATAACGACACGTCTACAGCTGATTAGGGAAAGTTGCCAAATCTAAATTTCGGCAGACAGGTAAAGCATCATATGAGGAAGTGTCTTTTTCTAAAATGGGGGTTGCAGCTAGAAGCACGTGGTCCTGAAGTGGCTCGTAAGTGCAAAATAATTGTTGTAACCATTATTTGTATTGTCATCCAACAGTAGATTATAACATGCTTAAGTGTTACACGCTTATCGTTTCAATACCTAATTGTCAGAATAGGGCCGCCAAGGTTAATCCTATTAGCTAAATAATACCGAATAATACTTTGGACGTTAAATGAAAACTTGAAGATTGCTACCGCTAGTAGCAGTCTTCTAGTTTTTATTTAACCTTCGAACTATTAGTAGGTGCGATTAACTTGGCTAATAGGATTAACCTTGGCGGCCTTTCCCTGGTTGAATGATATCACTACTTTGAAAGGCCGACCCTTTTTGTAAACTTGGCGGCTTCTCTTACCAGTTTTGGTTTTGGGTGGATAAACAGTCTACTGCCGGCCTAATCCGAGAGTTTCGCAAGCACGCACCTTCTTGTTACAATACTACAAAACTTTTATGCTGCAATCATTGCACAATGAACCAAAAAGCTGAGGTCTTCCCTAATAAGAATAGAAGAGAATTTGATTTGTCCTTGGTGGCAACCCACTGCAGCAGTTTAGAATCATCTGCAAACAGGTGTAAAAAACAATCTAGGACATCTTGTGAGAGTGTATATATACAAATTATGAACAATAGTGAAGACAATATATTGATTTTCACCATTTAAAAGAAAAAACGAATTTAGGTCCAAATAGTGCTCCCATTTGACTAAGATTACGAATGCAGAGTATCGCTAGTTAATATTTAAACTTCTAACAAACAAACATTCGTGTTTTATTGCTCGCTTTTATTAATTTTCCTATCTGCATTCTCAATGATTCCGCGAAGAATCGGTTTTCCGGTTCGAATCCGAGTGACTCCACTTTTACGAATCGAAATTGCGTGCTAGTGGGTTAAACGGATTGTACTTTACTTTACGGTACAATTCTTGCTCTTGTCTTCCTGCTTCATGCCTGCATAACAACAGTATTGTCGTATCTTTGGTTTTGATACGCCAAGACTGACGGGTCTACAAAAGAAGACTAGATTCAGAGCAGGTTGTGTTTAAAAATCCCGAAGTTCTCTGTCGTTTTTTATATATATTTATTTTACCACTGATTTATCCTTTTTTTTTTTCAGGGAGACTCTGGTGGGCCCTTATTTCTTGAGGATGGCGAAAGTGTTTACGATATCATTGGAATCATTTCGTTTGGTAGAGGATGTGGCGTAAAAGAATATCCAGGAGTTTACACACGTGTGACACAATTCGTACCATGGATTAAAGAGAAGACCAGCGATTCTGTGTATTGCCCAAGACCTAGCACAACAGTGCCACCTTCGACAAGTAAGGCAAAAATTATAATACTGGGTAACAGACAACCATTAAAAGCAACTAAATGACAAACTTTAAAATTACAAGTAAATTCGCCTGCAGTACTGCAATCGTATGAATTCGTCACTGTATGGTTAATTCGTAAAAGGAAATTTATAGTACAGGCTTCACCCCTGAACTTGCTCAGCTCTACAAGATTTGTAACTGACAGTACACACGCTGTGTGCTTTTAGTTCATACAGACTTTCTGTATTACTACAGCTGTGTATGGCTAGTACATAATTCGTGCTGGGGCTGAGCTGGTGCACAGTGATGTGTGCTGTCAGTTGCAACGACAGTTCCCACTGCCCTCCATGTTACTCTTACTCCTTAAGCTAGAGTCTTAGTGTACCGCTTTTCCTTGATGATGTGGCTCCATATTATGTACTGTGTGTATTCCAGTTATGCTATGTACATTTATGTTTGATCTAATCCGTAGAGATCAGTGGTCAAAGTGGCTCTGGCCTGCCTGACACTAGGGGTGGCTGCTAGCTGAGATGGCTCATAGGATCCCAGGACATACTATAGGTAATACCCAACACCACCTGTGGTGGGTGCTGGCTGCAGCTCTGGGTATTAAAGGCCGTAGAGTCTTTTCAGCGTCACCTTGGGAGCTAGTCCCCTAACCAGCTACAACTCTTCCTCAAGTGTGATACTCTATCAACCCAGCCTTTGAGCATCTTTGAACCAATGATACCATCGCCTAAGGACAAAACGCATGGCCCTGGAAATAAACCCAGAATCAATCATCCTTCTGGCGTATTTTTTCGAACCGGGCTAAGTGGGGTTGCACAGTACACAGCTCGTTCAGCGTGTATAAGGCTACCTTCATTTTTTCTGCTAAACCCTCTCGTAATGTCCCATAAACCATCTGTGATAGGATACAACCTATAACCATTGCCTCTCTTTGCTACAATACAATGAAGTATCAATGCCACCTACAGTTTGGTACTGAAAGTAATCAACGCTGGCATACCTTCTCGCGGTCTTAATTTGTTGGCTTCCGTGGGGTGGAACTTAATTCGAAATGCGGCCGATTTTAATTCTAAAGTAAGCAATTTTCTAAGCAAGCAAGCCGATTTAATAACATTCTTATTGTGTGCTTCTCTCTTCGTCTCACCCCCACCATCCATTTAGGCCTAACCTTCTTTTTTTCATTTCTGGATTGGTTTTCCTGTATGGGATGTAAGTTTTGCTCTTTTCTGACGTTTCGTTGGAATTACAAGTGTTTAACGTCTGAAGGATTACACACGACCAATGAAATAACGGTTTAGTTGCGTGCATCCATAAAGAACTAACTGTCCTGCCTAAAATAGCAATATTGTAATCAGTGCTGAATCACATCATCATCGTTATTATTTTTTTTTTGATATCCAGCTTGCGGTTTTGCCAATGTCCGAAAAAAGAGAGTAGTAGGAGGGGCTGACACAAGAGCCAACCAGTATCCTTGGACGGTAAGTTGATGTTCAGCCACTAATATTGAAGTTAATCGGCACAACCGAATCATTAAAACCATGCAAACTGTCCTAAAGTAAACTTTGTGTGTTAAATTATTCTGCACAACATTTTAATTCTGTTAGTACGTTCGTTCTTGCGTAAAGTTTTTCTAGAAGACTAACACACAAGAGACGTATATTCTTAATTATTTCTGGGTCACAGCATGAGTGTAAATATTGTTTCTATGTCAGCTGTACTGTTGTTTTAGAGGTTGAAGTTTGCGTTGAAAGTAAGATACATTACAAATTTAAATTATTCAATATTAAACAAATGCTTGAAAGAAATGCTTTAAGTAAGCAAACAAACAGTGCTGCCATGGTAAATAAAAGTAAAATCCATTATAGCCAGCATTATTGTAAGAAAGTGAAGAAAAACAACTATAGTTGTTCTTCAGTTGTTTGTTTTAATGCTAAACTGAAAAAGTGCTGAACCATCGAGTACTCCATGAAAGGTGTTCCTGATTAAGTAATAAAGTTTATCCCAGATGAAGTTCCTAGATATGAACTGTTAGTGCACTAAGTCTAATGTTAGTCATCAAGCTGTTAACCCGTCTGAAATGGATTTGCCGCGCTACCATACCAGATTTTTGGAAGCTTCTTATTTGCCTATTGAATTTGTGAATTATTGAATTGTAAACAAAGGCTTTTTTGTTGTCAAGTAATTTTATAATTTTTTCCTAAGTCTTCCAATAATTTATTTTGGCATTAGTTAGGTTGGAGTAAGCTTTTATAGACAAGTAGCTCTAGACTTTTAATACGATGTGCTAAAGTTATTGCATTTTGTTCGGCATGGTGATGATTTCTGCACTCTTTATTGATATTTCTACTGTGTGTTTAGCCCAGTCACGAACCTTTGCAGAAAATTTCATGCAGGTTACAAAACTCCCAAATTACGCCACACTTCATAAAAGGACAGTCGATGCTAAGTAATGCAACACCTAGAATAATACTGCCGCACAGGATGCAACGTCACACTTTTATTTTTCACTAAAATATGGCGAGTTTATTTTTGTGCCTTTTTTCACTCCACAGGCAATTATTGTCCAACAAAACTCGCCTGGTCGTTTTCATCTACGATGCGGAGCAACACTGATCAGTAACCAATGGGTTATAAGTACTGCCCGTTGTGTGTCTCGGTAGGTATTTCCATCTCTTAATTATTTATAGAAAATGGTTTTAATTTTTCTGTTTTTCTAAATGAGGTACACAGACGTTCTTGTCGGATTACATTGGTCGGTTTTTTTTGCCAGACTATAAAATAGTTATGCTAGCATAAAACTGTCGTAACTCCAATAAACCGAAAACACCGTTTTATTTATTAAAAAGTTAATCCTGATTCTGTAATAGACAGCTTGTCTGAGAATGTCGATAAATAAGAAAAGTATTATTTTATTCACTGTGGCGTCAAGAGCAGAGCGTATTGAAATGACAGTCCTAGGAGAACTTTCTATTTTACTGAAAAGGGATAACACTAGTTAGCAGAACTCAAAATCATATTTCCGTAGTTAAGCTTGCTAAAAGGATTAATTGATCATTAAAGAGTGTTAAGCTAAATTAGGTATTGCGGGTTAGTTTTAGTTATGTATCGTTACGGTTAAATTGTTTCGACTGTAGAATCGATTGTTTCTTCTGATTCTTATTGAGAGTGTCGCTAATTAGGGGTTTGAGTCATTGGACTTACAGACACTTTACCAACATGGACATTTTAAAGAGCCATTTTTCTGAATGGCATTAAGGTTATTTCACTGACAGATGCTTTACGAACATTGACATGGAGTCATTCTGTCTATGACATTTCATAGACATAAACGTATCAATGACAATCAATTCCTAGATATCTCTCGACATTAGTTTCTTCTGTTACAGAAACCAATCAACTTAAAAAAGCAACCCACAATTCTGTGCGTTTTTAATACACTACAGTATGTGTTTATATTTTCATATATTAGACATGCGATTTTAGAAGGACTTTCTTGGGATTGGCTAGAGTACATAAGAAGCCATAGAAAGTAAAATGAAGACCAAGATTTGAGATAATGGTTGCTACTGTAGTTTCTACAAGCTGGTTTCAGTATATGTCTGTCGGTAATATTGCTATTGTTGAAATGCCCATGTCTGTGAGATGTGTTTCGGTAAAAGGTTACCTGTGAAGTGTCCATGTCTGTGACACGTCTTTCAGTGAAATGGCTGTTTGTTTATTGCGTGTCGGTGAATTATCTGGATTCCTAACTATGGACGAATGGCAGTAATTCGGACGCATCATACTGTAACATATTCAAACATGTTGTTACCTCGGATGTGTACACCTGCCATTAACGATGCAGTAGAAATGCAGAACTTGAACACTGCTTTTTCGTGTATAGCTTGACAGCTTGTGAAATACATTGTGAATGCAGTACGTGGAAGAAATCATTCCGGTGTGCTGATATGCGCTAACGTAAAAGAGACTTCAGCTGTTTTCTGTTATATCCTAGCATTGTCTCGCAAAATCTGTATCAGATATCATCGTCAACTAGGCATGGGCTGTTTTCTAGATTAAGGAAGATCCCTAACTATCCATCTGCGGCTGATCAGGTTAAAATATAACAGACGTACTACATGCCCGGACTGGCAGTAGCACAATAGCACCAAACATCCCTGTGTCTTACTGCTACCGTTATTACTGTAGTTTCCTAACTAGTCCATGCAGTGTTATCACTGAAGTTTATGTATGTTGCCTTTGCTGAATCATGGAGCTTCAGGGATGGAGGGGACACTCAGAATCGCGTACGTTTTGCCATGCGTTCAGTTCCGGTGGGCTCAATACCATCAGGTGTACAGTTGTAATTTCAAATCCCTTCCTCCCTTGGGGATAGTGTTTGGGTGCCTCTTTAAAACGTCATTGTGCTAGTGTCCCAGAGCTGCCAGTCCAGGCCTGCCATATTGTGAACGACTTTTTTCACTGAACTAGGAAAACAAAACTGTTTACTTGCTAAGAATCAGGTCTGGAACTATTCAGGTTATGCAGGAAGGCCTTTGTATGTTAAAATCAAAGTACCACTCGCCCAGATCTTTACTATATGCCAAAATTAGGTTTCATTGTGAATTAGAATACCGCATAGCATTTTCGCTACTTAAATTAAGAATTCGAATGATTATATAATAGGTATTTATACTGCTTTTGATTTCAGAATTCATTCAAGAATCCTGTCTGTAGTTTTGGGTGAACATGATATTTCACGGTATGAAAACCGAGAAGTCCAACGCCCTGTTTCCAAAGTCGTGGTATATCCCGACTTTGTTGCATCCCACAATCTAACGCACGATATCGCCCTCATCAAACTGAGCACACCTGTCAAATTCAGCACTATAATCAGTCCAGTTTGTCTTCCACCTGTAAGTTGGGGTGCAAAGACTCACTCTGGACTAGAGGGTGTGGCCACCGGATGGGGATGGACAGACAATCGTAAGTGTTCAAAAAAGCTTGACGATTATGCTTCCCCCACTTACAACCCATCGCCTAGCATAACCTTTAGCTAAGAAACTATTTGGTTAATTTTCAGCTACTGTGTATCTTATTCGAAGTGCAGCAGTTTAAAAAAAAACCACTGTTACATAAAAACAAGCAACAGGATAGTAGCTGCACCATGCGATTGGCATGCATTGCTGACTTCTTCTTAGGTCTAACATGGTTTAAATGTTGTAGTTGTTATGGTTAAATGAAAAATGTTCTCAGTACCTTCTCTCATAGAAGTTATGTTTAAACTTCAAAGAAAAAGTTTCTTTAGAAATCCGGTAATGATTTTCAGTTGCTTTTTAATTAATGCAAACTAAATCTTCAGACGGAGAACTCTGTTATCTATTTGCATTAACTAAAGAGCAATCGTTCTCATATGGTGTGAGGAGGTTAACATACGCCAACAGTACTGTCACCCACAAATACAGCAAACATAGTATTATTCTCGCTTTGTTATCAAAGCTTATGCATTAGCTGTTCTGCACAGAACCGTTGTCATATTCCTATGTGGTGTATGACTACAAATCCATGCAGAACAGCCAGTGAATAAACTGATAGTGTGTATGGTGAAATTGGGGATTACAATACTGTTGGCGTATTGAAGCTGCTTTAACTTACTTTGCTCTTATTGCCAATCTGTATGTACCACACTACTCAAATTCTATAACTAATCAGAAGCATCCCCAAACGTTTACGTGCTAAATTTCGTAACATTAAAAATGTACCTAGACTTTTTTCTCTCTTCGTACACATACTCAAGATAAGACTTAGTCATGCATCCAAGCAAATTATCGAAGAATTAATTGTGATGTTATCACTCATTTCCCTGCAAGTGCTATGGCCATTGGGCATACTTGCTACATTGTCCTTCCTTTGCCACTGTAGGTGTTTGTGTTCTTTCCTGCAAACTTCATGATAGTTTCCTAGGAAAATCAAACAAATGAGGAAAAACATGTTAGCGGTTAGTCTAGTGAATCGCCACAACAAACATAAATTACATAAATAAAAGCCGTGAAATCACTCATGAACCGAGTTTACTTATCAAGACCTTCAATGTTAATTGACAGAAGCAACCTGCGTGCTACTTGAGCTCAGTTGATTTCATTTGGATGACAAAATTTATTTGTTGCACAGTAGTTTCTTAATGCAGTTTTTTTTAAATAATAATTGATAGTAATTTCCCTGAAAATAATATGTTTTCAAGGGTTGGTCAAATTATACCATTTGAGAGTCAAAACATCCAGTATCCCTTTTCTTATTTATGAAAGTACCATTTACTAATCCAAAAA
>JAHWFP010018444.1:608-52167 GCA_023313725.1 Lithobius niger
TAAAATACCAATTTATATTTTAAACTAACTAGAATTTTATTTAATGCTTAAACTAAAAGATTTCGAGATTGGTTCCAACCGTATTTGTACTTACAGTTTTCTGGCTCCAAGCTGAAATACATTTCTATGGTCACAAATGCAATTCGTAAAAACGGCCGACACAAGGTCGATCTTCTTTTCAAATGACAATATTTAACAATATTTACATTTTTCTCGAGTGGAAGGTTACATGTCAACAACAGAGGTTACATATTTGTATCCAAACGAATCCGACATTTACCTAAATAAACATTAAGTAAATTCGAAGGGTTTTACAGAAAATCACGGCCGGATGCAACTTTTACGGAAAAAAAAAGGATCCACGTAACTTTTCTTGGCATGCATTTTAACAAGTGGGATCCAAGTTAAATTAGCACAAAATAAATAAATGGTATTTTTATTAATTTTAATAAACCAGCAGCCACAACGGACTACTGAACTAAGTAGCCTACTCATATTTCTGCCGATACGACATACAAGGAAGATCGTAGTTCCTGGAGAAATAGTAGCTAAACAGAAGAACATCTAAAAACAGGCTAATTTGTTACAGGCCAGTAACGAACCTGAATTTAGGAAATAACCAAAGCCTTCCCACACTACGGGGGGGGGGGGGGAGGCTTTTGCTTGAGTGATAAATTACGATCTTCCTTACAATCTTGGCAAGATCTTGCCAAGTTCTTGTCAAGATCTTGCCAAGATCATGTTAAGATCTTGCAAGATTTTACAAGATCTTGCAAGATTTTACAAGATCTTGGTCAAAATCTTACAAGATCTTGGTCAAGATCTTGCTAAGATCTTATTCAAGATTCTGACATGGGTAATTCTGTGCCAAACAGTATTTGTGCGAAACTGAAAAAGCTTGTTGGTTTGAAACTACTGACTAAGGATGAAGCTACAAAGCTAGCTATGAAGGATGATGCCATGCTTCCTAGAATCTTTGCTCAGGTCAAGTCTCATAAAAGTGGCTTCCCTCTTAGGTTGATTACATCTGCCAAAAAAGTACCTATTAAACCTGTAGCTTGGCTGCTTAAAGACAGGCTAAAAAAGTATAAATGGGGGAACCACTCCCTCAAAAAAGCCGACATCACTGCAGCACACCAGCTTGTCTCCTTCGATGTGATTGCACTGTTTCCCAGTCTCCCACATTCTCTCATTCTACAGATGTTTGATTGTGCAGCGAAGAAATTGAAGATCAAGCAAGCCGATCGGGAACCGGATAAAGAACTGTTTGTTACTGTCTTGCAGACCATTTATGTTTCTTTCCGTGATAACACCTATTGGCAGAAGACTGGTACCCCAATGGGATACTGAGTGTTTAAAAATAATTTGTGTAAGGAGTAGAGTTCGTGTAGACCAAAATAGGCGAACATGAAAAACTCCCGAGGCCGTGAATCTTCACCCTTACACTACCCATGTAAACAATGTGTAAAAAGTAACTTGACCTAGCGCCTTGGAAATTCCGTGGAAATCACACATCCTTTATATTTCGTGACATTTGGGATAGTTTACAATTGTCAATAATGGGACCGACTTATATGGAGAAAACGTCAATCAATTTAAAAATGCATCAAGCCAAAAAAGGAAAAAATACCAAAAACACAGTCTCTAACACAGTTCTAAGGTCTAAATCCTGCATTCCGAAAAGCGATCAGGGTGAAAATATTTACGGACATGAATAGACGGCACAGATAAACTTACAGTTTGGCAGCTTGAATCCCACACAATCCCAATATCAGCAGTGGTCGGTCCCATCATCAAACGTAAGTAAACAGGAGTAAACAATATCAATACAAGTACAAGTTCATCACGGCATCGCCGTCCTGCTTAGCGCCCAAAAACAAAACGTCATTCCACAGACTCGGTCGGAAGGGAAGAGAAAAAAGGGAACGATTAAACCCAACACTAACTTGGATACTCAATATACACAAATAAAATGACGCAATAACTATTAACATTTGCGTACTTGCGTCACATTACCAAACATGACATGTCAATACAGCGTAGAGAAAAACACCGCCGAAAGTACATCTGCCCCAGGCATAGCCATAGGTTAATCGTACATCAGGTTGTGACACGCCAGTTTACAAAAACCTGCACCCCACTGGCGCATCGCACCCGGCCACGCCCCTGCCACAATCATTAGGACAGTGAAAAGCACCTGACGTTAAACGACGTGGCCTCGGCTAATTCCGAAGCAATGGCCCAAACAAGTTACAAACAAGCCACTAAACAATTGAAGTCCAAGAATGACCCTCTGAACACTTTAAAGGAAAGGACCCCCAGCAATTAACTACGTAATGGGCATTACACAAAAACGAGGCACGTTCCCGTTTCACAAGAAGACAAGGAAAAACGCGACACAGATACTCATGTTCACCGGTTCTGGTCGAACTCGTCGAACAAGAGCTGGACGAGTTTGTAGTGGACAGATACCCACACATGCCGATATGGAAAAGATACAATGATAACATCTTCGCCACTCCTCTGTGAAATGAGCATGAATCTATCCATACTACCCTCAACGAGTGGAACACTTCCATCAAGTTCACCCGTGAAGAAGTCGATGGCAAATTACTTTTCCTTGATATCATGTTCACCAGATCTGGTGGCCAGATCTCTTTTATGCCATACCAAAAACCTTGGCACACTGGCCGTGGTCTACTTAACAAATCCGGACATCCCCGTTAACAACTTAGGACACTCCTGCGGAAGGAGCTCAGGCGCAATGTTGAGCACTCGTCCACTCCAACGATAGCGATAAAATTTCTTGCCCAAGCTAAAACTGTATTCCTCGAAAGAGGATTTCCAGCGAATTTGATCAACATCGAGACGAAACGAGCATGGCATCGTGGAAACAACAGCAGGCCAGAAGAGAGACAGCAGAGTATGTTACTTTCTTACCTGGTAGAAGCGAGGGAATTATGCAGTTACTCCATCGGCATGGCGTACAAAGCCGACTGCGATTTCCACCTAATCTGAAAAAGCTCCTCAGGTCTCCATCCGTGAAAAAACCCATTCCTCCTTGCCGCGCCCCGCCCGGGGCCCCCCCCCGTTCCCCCCTGCATGCTTCCACTGCCCACCACACACCGATACTCAACCAGGAGCAAAGTTTGACCTCCTCCTCCCCCCTCTCCCGCACCAACTTGTGCGAAAGAAGGACCAGTCTCCGAAGCTCCAACATACATGCAGTCCACACAGCCCCCAGCACATTTGAGGGATTTCACTGGGGTTGTGTATCGAATTCCCTTGTGAAGCTGTCTATATTGGCGAGACCAAGAGGAGACATAAAAGTTTACTTAAATGAACACGTCGGGGCCACCGCCGTGGGGAGAAGCTCAATGGTATAGCCCAACACCACAGTAAGAACGGGCACTCCATAGCTTGGAATCAAACTTCTGCTTTAATGAAGTCTTAACACAAAACATGGCCCCCACTTTCGAGCTTTGGAGTCTTTTGCTATGAGATGCTTTTCCCGACGTTATGCCCCCCTAATGAACCTCAAGGGACCATCATACAAGCTCACAGCCGAGTTACACAGGAAGTGGAATCGCCTTGGAAGCGATGATATATAGATCAGTGGTCTGCTCCTCCACTCGCATCATTTCGAATTTTTGTTTACAAATAAGTCACGTGAGAACTTATTTTTCCTCCGTTTTGTGCGTAATTTTCTGAGGAAGGAGAACAGTTTTTTCTTCGAAAATTCAAGTCGAACAGTGAACTGTGTTCTACCTGGTGGTTTAGGTGTGATTTGATTTCTTAAAATGACTTTTCAAACCAATGTATTCGCCGTTTACCGGTTTTCGTAAAATATAAAACTAACATAGGCCTGTGCACTGTTTTCTCAAAACTTTATGAATCGCCCTGCGTTAATATAAATCTTGCACAACACAGTGACAGTATTTACTGAAGTAAACAGCACTTACCAGCCTTGTGTTGAGAACCGGAAAGGCAAGAGCCAAGACGGCACCATTTAAGCAAGGTAGATGATAACGAAACACAACAGTAACAAGACGACTAGAAGGGGCAGCTAGTAGAAAAATCTGAAACAGAAATAATCATTATGCTTGTGAAATGCGGTCATAAACTGTACCCCAACCTGAAATTCTGTTAGTTAAACTCTTTGTAGGAGTTTCGAAATATACAGCATTGTACCTATATTGAACTAGCCAAAGGGTATTTACTTTGTAGTAACAGATTGAGAATGAGCGAAATTTACTCTTAACTTCAAATAAATACACAACCTTCTAAACGTTATTGTAAATTTTCAAAGGTCAACCAATCACTCATGTTTTGTGCTTGAAAGTTGACTTGCTTTGTCAGGCTTACTGCGATTTCGATACTTCATTTATTCTGCATCGGAATGTTTGTTGCCACTTGCATTTTACAAATGAGATTGAACCGCAAATGTCAGTTGAAGTTCGTCATGTCCATACAGTTTTTCATTAAGTCTCACATTTTGTAGCACAGCTTGGGAATACATACATTTAGACATGTGCGAAATAGCCAAAGTAGTGTTTACTTTGAAGTATCGGATTCATAATGAGCAAAATTTACTCTAACTTCATTTAAACCGATACTTCAAAGTAAATATTCCTTTGGTTATTTCGCGCATGTTAAAAGCATGTACTCCCAAGCTGTGCAACGAAATGTGAGACTTTATGAAAACCTCTGCATAAATAATAATGAACTTTAACGGACATTTGCGGTTCAATCTCGCTTGTAAAGGGCAAGCGATAACAAATCGACCTATGCAGAAGTAATAAAGAATTAAAATTGCAGTAAGCCTGATGAAGTCGACATTCAAGCACAAAACACCAGCGACTTGCCTTTAGAAAATTTGCAACAACGTTTAGAAGGTTGTGTAATGTGTATTTATTTGAAGTTACAGTAAATTTCGCTCATTATGAATCCGATACTTCAAAGTAAACATTCCTTTGGCTATCGTGCATGTCAATGCGTGTATCCCCAAGCTCTGTTATGAAATGTGAGACTTCATTAATAACTCTGTATGAAAATACATCAATTTACCATGGCCACCTGGTTAAAATTGGTCTTTATTGCCAACCGATAATATATACTACCTGAAATTTATTGCATTCCTCTTTGCTAGCTCTCCCTAGAGAAAGTTTTGTTGGCTTCCTGTACATGCGCGACACAGCCCTTCTATACAAGTGCCAGCCTCAGAGGTGGCTTCAACTTTCTCATCGCATAGGGTTATTCTACTACGGTTGCTCTGCGGGGAGGTAGGGCGGGTAAAGTTATATATATTTTTGGTTAGGCAATAAAAACTAAATACCCGGGTGGGGCCTGGTCAATTTGTTTTTATTGCCTATACGAAAACATACATTACTTATTTTTTCCTAGCTGTTCCTTCCTTTGAAAGGCTCACTCCCCTAGCGATGAAAGTTGGCTTCTCAGCCATGCTCGCAGCCCCGCTTCTACTGCGCATGCGCGTAGCCCTCTATAAGAAACCGCCTCAAGCTGGGCATCATTCTTTCTTCCACTCAAGGTGTACCTTGGCGAGCGAGAGGGGAGGCCGGGGGGGGCAAGGTAATGTATGTTTTCGTGTAGGCAACAAAAACAGAAATTGAGCTGGCCACACCCTGGTATTTCAAAGTTTTTATTGTCGTCGAAAACATCCGTTACCTATTTTTTCCTTATAGCAGACCTTGTTCCATGGAGGCGAGAGCTACGCGAGTCGGTCGACGCTTGCGTGAATAGAGGGACCCGTCCGGTAAATTGATTCCCGACCTAAGATGAAGGAGGGGTCGAAAATGTCGTGAAGAGAGGGGTCTAGACCTAAGACAGGGTTCGTACGCAAGAGACGAAACCATTTTCAAGGCTTTCAAGGCCAACTCAAAGCCAATTTCAAGGCCGTTTTGCACACCAAATTGTTAAAAGTTACCTTAAAATAAATTCATTCTTTTTGCTAGCCTATACCAGGGGTCGAATTTTCAAATTTTGAACCAGGTGCAAATTTGCACCGCAAATCTGTTACTGGGGTGCAAAAAGTCTTTGTTGGAGTGCAAAATCAAAATGTAAACCAACACTGTGGTCTCCTATTTTATAGCCATTGAAAATTCTAACATTCAGCATCTCAATAATATGTACTGTTTTCCTGCACTTTGCTTAAAACTCACTTAACTTCACTATACAACTGAAAAACCTTGACACATAGTTTAACCAAATGTAGTAAAAAAATGGAGTTTAATTTCTTTGGAAGGAATGGTGTAACAAGAAATCTAATTCCAAGCTGTTTAAAATGCCGCAAACCGCAAGTCTCTAGCTTGTGCGGTTCAAAAGTTAAGAAAAATTGAACTTTGATGTGCAATTTTGCACTCCAAGAGTTGCTTCTGAAGTGCAATTTGCCCCTGTGCATCCGAATATTTCGACCCCTGCTATACACAATTGAATAAACATCCATTTAAAAGTTATTTATTTTGCCCCCATCGTGGGATAAGTTGCCTTTCCAATATCGCACTTAAACGTGAGTACGAATGAAGGTACGTCGTATCGTTAACAGAAGATAAGCATTAGGCTGACGAACTATTTTTTATTTATTTATGAATTTAATCATAAATTGACTGTAGTTCATCAAACATAGAACACTAACAAAATTCAAGGCCATTTCAAGGCTTTTGCGAAAAAAATGCCAATTTTCAACGCTGTAACAGTTTTTGGGCCTCGATGGTCACAAAGGTGGTCTTGCCCGTAACTGTATCGGCAGTTTAGTTTGTTTGCTTTTTTTTAAGGACGTCAGAGATAAGGACTTCATGGTTGTTTTTAAGTTGGACTCCCAGAACGTAACTAGGCTCCCTTCGATTAACATAACTGAATTTCGTGGGCTCGGAGACAGAAGCACTTGCAAGCTGTGCATGGCTTACATATAAGTTCCACGATTTTTTGTTGTCCTCATTGTCGTGGCACAGCGGGTTTCTGCAAAGTGGAACCAAGTTTTTTTCTTTTGGTTAAGGGGCCTGTTTTTTAGAATTGTTACCATAGGCGTGTTACCTTTTCTTCCTCCAATCCTGTCGAATTGTTCAGTGTAGCGGTGACCAGACATGCTCGGTATTAAAAGGGGCCATGAACTGGAGTAGATAGGCAGCAGCAACTGTGTCTCGAATGTTGTTAGTCGGCCCGGTGGATGTTTAGCCTGTGCTTGCAGTGGTAAATGAATGTTTGCAAGAAATATAAATATGAGTGGTTGCATGGTCTCGGTTTCCAGGAGGGTGCAATACAATAATTTATTGTTCAAAGTGTGGAAGCCAAGCCCTGCCAGAATTGTATAGGTTGCACCAAGTAGCGAAGGCGACCTTAAAAGGCAAGCAAGACCAAATTGAAAACTTGGCTTAAGTCCTTAGCCAAATTTGGCAAACCTTTCTATTTTCTAGTTCAATCTTCTCCTTTTACCATTGCAGCATTGTGCAAACTAAATTTGCGAAGGATTTCGTTGTAGAGTAAATTTGTGCAATTGGTTCAAGAATATTTACGAGTTGTACAAAATGAACCAAGTTCCCTCTTCAATATGTAAATTTGTTTAAATGGGACTTAAAATCTACGTCGTGAAATTGTTGTTTGGTTCAAAGTCGCACGTCCTGGAACAGTTTGTTTGTTGCAGATCAGGGGTCTGAAAATTTTACTTTGAATGCGTGGCCAGAGCCATCAATATATTTTTTGTTGGTAGGGGCTGAAGGGCGAAGAGTCACGAATTTCAGCACACATATTCAGGGGACTTTTTTTTTTACAATGAAATCCCGTAAATCTGAGTAATTTTTTTGGTGCAATGAGGTCCGTTTCGGCGTTGATGTTGTGGGTACCCACGTGCCGTTGTCACCCTTTCTTATAGTGGCTTCACTGAGGCTGAAACAGTGAAAATTTAGTTTGGCAGTCTTGTACCCTAGGGTTACCACTGAGACGGGAGGGGGGGGGGCTGCTCTTCCTACCTGCCACCCCACTGTTAATGGCCTTGTGCATGACGGAATATTTTATTGTAAACCTGGAACTTGTCGAAACTGCAGGGGCCAAGAGCATATCCAGAAGAGGTCAGAATCTGCCAGAATCTAGAAAAATAGTTAGGCTACAGGAAAAAAAACCACAGAAAAAAAGGGTTATAAAAGTTGTTCCATGGTGAAACGCATGTCTAAAATAAACCGCACCATGACAAAAAAAAACATAAATGAGAAAATTTTTTCCCCGCCTTTACCTGATGCATTTTCTCCAACCTTTTTAATTTGACGTGTCTCTCAAGTCGAATTAATGTCGTTGTGCAGAAGAATGGGCCTTGACCAAATCGAATCAGCCACAGCTCAAAAACTAGAAAGATGTGTTCATTTATGGTCCAACGAAATTAAAGTGCAAGTGTGGGCAGTTTACAGTTTAGAAGATCAAATCACTGCGTGCTTCACAAAATTAACCAAGTCGTTATGAAATGAGCTATCTAACAAGGTCTTTCAACGCGAAACCATCTATAATACACTGAAGTGTTACTGACAGGCATATAGGTGTGCGCTAATAAGTAAAATGGCAATGAAAACTGCGGGGCTGCGTTTTTCGGCGTGAGAACTTTTCAAGATCGGGGTCAGTTACAAACTATACTTGGATACGAGGGCGGATCCAAGGGAGGGGCCAAAAAAACTAAGAAAAACTGCCGAAATTGTTGCAAAAAAAACCAGTTAAAACGTAGAAAAATCACCCAGCGGCCCCCTCCTAGACTTCGTTCTGGATCCGCCCTTGCTTGGATAGCAAAGTGGATCAACTCGGATCATGAACCCTTGTCGCGTAGAACAATCCAAAACAAATCCTCACCTGCTGTGGATGGAATCTGGACAGTACAGTGAATTTCAATGCGCTTATAGACTTTGCTGGAAATTATTGCGTCAGCCTTGATACTTTTTGGGTGCGGTATACTGCAGTATTTTATAATACTTATTTGTATTATTTTATTTTGATTATTTGTCGTGTTGTTGTTATTGACAGAGTGAGCGGAGTGAACGAGATCCTGTGGCGGACTACCCAGAGAGGGAAATTCCTCCTGGCCTCAACTAGCCTCCGACTCTCAGATTTTTTTCAAAATCTGTAGCAGGAAGGTTTATTCAACTTTTATTGGTTCGATGTTAGTTTCAAGCACAGATTTAGAATTACAAATAATAAAAAATCTTTATTGTCGAGATATTCTGGAGCCGCTTGTTCTAACAACTGTCGATGTTTATAAAACACTAGTAAAATAAGTGCTTTGTATTGATTAGGCCTACGTGTTTAATACCGTTTCTCGATTCCAATACAAATCTTTCTCGAAAACAAGAGTTCGAGTCAGAAGAAAATATTCCGCTTCCTTCCTTTCATTAGTTTTGGGCGATAATAAAAATTTGTGAGGGATAAAATGCGGTGAACCTAGCCATGGTATCACTCATCACAATCAAGTTTGTTTGCTTGTTTCGCCAGACCTAAAAAAAAATTGTGCATCCCCTTGAAGTTTAGGTCCTACGTCCCCTTGAAGTTTAGGTCCTGTTGTCATAAATTCAAATTCTGTTGGAGGAGAAGAGACCACTGATCTACATATCACTTCTCTGGTCACCCACACCTTTCATCAAGCTTGGATGCTAGCTCCGGCCTATTACGTGTATAGTGTCGTATGATGGTACCTAAAGGTTCACGAGGAGAACTTGTTGCTGGTTGAACCTCCAAATGGCCAGGGACTCGAGTGCATGCAGGCGCGATTCCTGTTTGGTGTTGGAGGAGAACAACATAGAAGTCTTCTCCCAGGTAATGAGGGTGTTTGGTTTTCCTGTATTGAGCCGAGATGCTGTTGAGCTTATGCCCTTTAGAAGTGGCTCCAACATGCTCTCGGACCCTGACCTGCACTTTTCTGAACGTCTCTCCAATGTAAATCTTGTAGCACCTCTCACATGGAATGCAATATGCCACCTTACCTGCTTCTCCCACCTGGCAAGGGAGAACTCTTGTTTGTCTCATGATCTTGCTGCGAGGAACATTCGTTGGGGTCAGTGTGGAATGTTCCTATGTAGAGGGTATTCTGCTTTTGCCTTTGCTCCTGGTTATGCATTACTGTGACAGGGAAGGAAGGGAGTCTTCTTAATGCTGGGGTCTGTCGAGGTTGGGAAGGTGTTGGTTGTCGTTGTTCATCATGGTACGATACCCGCTGAGCCTTAAGATGCTGCTGAGGTCTCGTCCCGTGATGAACAATGAGCAATCAACCCCTTCCCAACCTCGACAGAACAGACCCTAGCGTTGAGCAGAACCCTCCTCGCCTCCGCCTCATTTCCAGTGACAGAACCAGGAGCAAATGCAGGACCCCCCCCCCTCCCAGAGGAACGTTCCACACCACCCCCGAAGAAGGTTTCTCTCAGCAAGAACGTAAGCCAGACATGACAGCTCTCCATTCCAAGGTGGGAGAAGCAAAGATGGTATATTCCATTCCGTGTGAGAGTTGCGACAAAAGTTTACATTAGAGAGGTGTTCAGAAAAGTGCAGGTCAGGGTCCGAGAGCATGTGGGAGCCACTCGTAAAGGGAATAAGCTCAACGGCATCTCAGATCACCACAGGAAAACAAAGTAACCAATACCAAACAAGAGTCATAACTGTGTACACTTCGAGTTCCTGGCCATTCAGAAGCTCAACCAGTTATCATGAACTTTCAGGGAGCTTCTTATGATACGATTGAAGCTAGCCTCCAAGCTTGAAGAACAGCGATACACAGATCAGCAACAGACTCACTCCTCCAACAGTGCACATTTTAAATTTATGATGACAGCGATGTAACGACTCCCAAGTTTGGTGAATATTTGTGGCATGATGAAGGTGAACGGACCCCAATTTCACCAAAAATTCAAGGGGAACTGTGTCAAAGAGTTCTTTCTTTGTGATATAGTGTAGTGCTTCTAGTCAAAATGTCGACAACTACCACTGTAATCGCCGGTTGCCTGTTCTTTAAGTTCAATTAATAGGAATGAGCTCCATACTTGCTGTTTTTCTGGCAAGTAAACATAAAACTATGGCGGGTAACATAAAACTACGACGGGTTGTGAACATTAGGCCTATATAAATAGTGTAACATAAAAAAAGGACTCGGCATTGAAAATTATGGTTTACTGTATTTACTATCACAGCTTATGGATAACATCGCAATGGTGTGTTTGTACTGCACCATGTCTTGAGTAGGCTACACCACAGAAATTAACTTCGGTTTAAAAACTTTTATTTGAAGAGAAAAAGTTACATTAAGACTACAGCGTTATCCCCGTATCATAGTTGAATTACCTAGAATAATAGTTTTTTGGTCACCCTATATGTTTATTTCGGTTTGGCCTTGTTTATCCCCAATTCACAGACCCAAGTGGCATCTACGAAAAATATTTTCATTGTCAACCTGCCCAATTTAATCGCTAATTGACGAGTGTCAAGTGGCTTTCTGCTCCGTAAGCAGAAAATGTTCAACTGGTCTGCACTTATGAATGAAAAAAAAGGTCTAAATGAACGGTATGAATGATAATACTGTACTGGATTGCACAGCGGATGGCTGCGGAGGGATAAGAGTAATTTTATGCAAATATTTTTGGTTACTTAAGTTTGTGAAGCAAGTTTTTTTCAAGTTTTTGACAAGGTATGTTTACTGTCGCTTACGAAACTAACTAACCCCCCAAAAAAGTAAATGGAGGTCAACATGTGCATTTCGAGATTGTGTTTTACCCCCAAGAATACGCAAAATGGTGAAAAGTAGCGGTTCCTGAGTGATGTAGCCATGAGTAGCGAAACCTAGGAAGAATAGTCTTAAAAAAACACCCTAAAAAAAAAGAAACTGCTTCGAACGTCGTTTCCTGGTGAAACTCCTACTCTACCTGGTGAAATTAGAGCCAAGGCAACTGGCCTAACCTCTAGTAACAACACAAACAAGACAGTGAAACAGATTTTTCTTTCACTTCTATTTCCTCAGGCTTTTATTTCCGTTCCGCTTTTTTTTTTCTCCCGTCGTTTTTCCCCTTTGCACACAGATTGTAATATAGATTTATAGTCTACCATGGGCTTACGTAGCTAAGCTTGCTGACTGAAGCAGCTACAAGTTGAAGACTGCTGCACCAAAAGTTTCCATCGCTTCTTTAATTGTCTGAATGGTCTACAGTTGGACCCCGTGGCTTTATAAGTTTTGAAGTGCTCCTGGCCAAAGCCAGGGTAACAGTGATAGAATACTGTATACTGGCGCCATGTGCAAGAATACTGTAGTAATTAACACGGTATCATATCGTTCCGAATCTGAATTTACGGTAATGATATAACTAGGGAATTGCCTGAAGACTCTGTACTTGGGCGACTGTACTTGTGGCACGTTTACTTTATGACCAGAGAGCCTACGTCAAAATTCCTTTCAACATCGATATATGATTTTGGAGAGGTAGCCTATAGCGTGACGAACACACCATTGTGAAGCTATAACAAATACTTTCACTGCATGAAAAAAAAACCGAAAAGCCATGATTGTATAATATTAGTTAGTTCTTCCCAAGTCTTAGTTTTCTTTTGTCACAAGACTACAGGCCTACAGCGGGTTATATTTCATACATCACAGTGATGAGCTTGGTCCAGTAGGTTTGGTTAGCTTCCACGAAGGTAGAGCAGTTAGTTACGTCTTCACATTTTACAGGCATTCAACGGCAGACACTAGCATCTCTTTCCTCCCATGTCAAAACACAATTGTCTTTTTGCGGAACGATAGCTGAAACCAAAATTCAGATTTTGGGCCTCCCTTCCCCCAACAAAAATCACTCAAATAGTCGAAACAGATCCATGTACAGTATTATGCCAGACACATGTCGGTGTATCAAACATGTTAGGCAGACACGAATCAAAATTATATTGAACAAGTATATATACTTTAGCAATTTAAAGAAAAAATCCCTGTACCTGGGAAAAAACATCACAGTCACCTCCTTCGGCATTACTGATTTATGTACTAAGAATGGCGTCTCCAACGATTACAGTTATCACCATGTTTAGAGAAAAAGCAGTGCTACAAACTACAATCCACTCGCCAAGTAGGCCTAAACCGCAAATCTAAATCGTGATATGCTTTGGCCTGCCAAGCCTAGTGTTATAGTTAGAAAAATTTCTGTATTTTAATTATTTATACACCAAAGCTAGGGGTCGTTAAAAAGTGTTTTCCATTGCTAAAGTTTACTGGATTAAGATGAGAAACATTTAAATTCGTGCTCAGTCTTAACGTAAAGTTAAAATTAATTTGTGGCTGCAATTTAATTCAGTAATTCACTTATACAAGCTGTATTTTTGAATGTAAGGTTAAAATTTCCCGAAATGGCTACTTTCGACGGAATTGTAGAAGGTCTTAAAAACAAGGAGCTTAAGAAAGCATGTTTGGACTTAGGTTTAGCAGTAAGTGACACTAAACAAATATCACTAAAAATTTTACGTGATGCAGTTGACGATAAAGTTTCTTTAACTGAACTTGCTGACACGCTAGAAAGTGCCATGGACAGGAGAGATTTAGCCATTCAAGCTAAAAAGAAAATAGCTCTCAAAGAAAATGAGTTGTTTTTAAAAGCCGAAGAATTAAAGTTAGAAGCTTTAAAGGTTGCCGATGCGGATAAACGCAGGGCACACGAACTTGCTTTAAATGATCAAGAAGCGTAAATTAGAGATCGCTCTAGCGCTCAAGAGCTACAAAGGCTCGATAAGCAGATAGAATTAGCTAGGATAAATTCTGATAGTTCTGGACCATCCAGTGGTACAGTAACCCCGAATCCTCAACGAGATCCAGTAAGCAAACCAGGCAAAATTGCTGATGTTGTGCGTTTAGTAAACAAATGGAGGCCCAACTCAAGAGATTAACAGTTTTTTGAAAATTGCTGAAAGAACAATGTTAACGCAGAAAATTCCCAAAGAGGAATGGGTGGTGTAAAGGAGCGCCACCGAAAAACGCCCGTTTTTCAAAAATTTGAAATTTTTTTTTTTGAGGCACCAAATGCCTCGCCGAGGCATATTTGGCCGTTTTCGCAATAATGGTCCGATTTCCACAAACTCTTCAACGTTTAATAGCCTGTCCAAATACAAGACTCTTGGGGAAGCCCAAATCCGGACTTTCCACCAGGAAGAACCATAAAACTACGTTTGAAGATCACCTCAAACTCACCACATTGCACTTTCGTCATGGCCGCCATTATGCAACTCTGTACTTTTATATTTGTATTTTATCCTTTTCTTTTTAGGGCAAAAAGCCCGAACAAGACTAGCTTAGTGTATTGTAACAGGATTTATACAGACAGCCAATTTGAAGTGTGATATTTTTTATTGTGTTTGTCGGCCGCAATCAATATGAAAAATTTCCACACCGCTCGAATTTAACTTTAAAATTTTAAACGTTAAACGTTCTCTGTAACTTAATGCGTTATAGCATTCAACTAAGCTGGTTTATTTAACCGCATTTATACTTTATTTATATACTTTTACCCACAGAAACGCTACCATATGTCCAAACGTATAACGTATTACGACCTGGCATTCTACCGGACACGAATTTTTCAGTGTATATATGTTTATTTTAGTTCTCCTCCGACCTGACTGAGACCTACCAAAATCTGCAAATAGCTTGATGTACTATTAAACACTAAAAGAATTCTTAAAAAAGATCTGTCCAACCCAATTCCGAAAGTCAAACTGTGCAAAAACTCCGAATCCCCCAATTTTGCCCCCCTCCCCAGCCAAAACTAGTTGTGGTGTTTAACACTGCAGTTTTCGGTTAAAGCTTGTTTAATTTAATAGTAATGTTCTATGCATTACCCAAGCCAAAGTAATAAGCTTTAACAAGAGCCTAATCACGTTGCAATCATGTAAATATTCAATCCGTAGCCAATAATACAAAGTAAAGGCCCATTTAAGAAAGTTCAATTGAGTAAAATTCAAAACAGGCCTATCTTTTCAGTGTTACATGTTTTACATGTTCCTACTCCTTCAAACGGCTCTGCACCCAGTCCCTTTGTTCATCCGACTTCTCCTCCCACTTTCCATTGTTCTCGAGGCCCTCGGCCAATCAGACCCCCACAACTCTCCTCGGCGTCCGCGCTAAGGTCCAGAAAATCCGCTGCTCCAGCATAAAACCCCAGCCCCAGAATGCATAGTTAGCACAGCTCACAGATCTCAAGCTAGAGAAGGGTCACGCCAGTCGGGAGTGGAGACGCCATGTCCGGAGAATGCCATGCCGGGCACGAAGGTAGTGGTTCGTATGTTATAGTTTAGCTTTTGAAAGTTCAGTTTAGGACCCCCCATATTCTAAATTTTAGTTTAAAACGTAACTTAACTCTCTAGCTAGAGAATATTATGGTGGAGACGCCTGTAGCGGCATCTTAGGTTTCCTCTCCCCATAACGTCAGAGTGGTTCTCTTTCTAAAAACCAAATTTTTCCAGTTTACTTTAAATGGATTTTTAATCTAAACTAAATGACGGTTTGATCTTTGTGGAAGTCAAATAGAAACAAACTGATGCCTAAGTGTAAAATTGCCGGGCTTTTTATTACTTAGAACAGTTCTCGAGGGAACTAAGGGAGGTTGATCTTTTTGTACTTGGAAAACTTTGAAACATAACTGTGGACGGTTGATCATAAGAAACATACTGTCAGATAGACTTTAAGCAGTTGCAGCTGTCAAGTCTTGCGGGTGTCTCCGGGAGCACCCATGATTTACTTTTTCTAATGTGAAAATTTAACTTTTATTCAAACCAAGTGTGTTTGTCTGATTTTGTGAAATACTAAGTGTATATTCAAATTGCTACGTTTTGTAAACGCAAACTTGTTGCCTATTTAATTAATTGGTACTCAAAAGCTTTCAGAAGCAAACCATAATGTAAAGTGTTATTTTCATTCTCTGTTGCTAAAATAAAACCAGGAGTTTTAAGCTTCAGTTGTTTGCTAGACTTGATTAATTGTATTTTAGTGTAAAATTAAATATGTAGCCCATTTTTAGATTTTAGCTAGTTAAACAGTTAAATCCACCGTTGGTGGCAGCGATACCGACAGTTTAAGGTTAGGCCCCTTTAATTAGGACCGGCGCTTCATCCCCCATGCTGGGACAGTGTCCATGCTGTGTTGAATAACGTAAAAAGTCGTCATTAACACCGATTAACCTCAAGCTGAAACTCCACGTACACCAGGGAAACCGGGGGCGTTACAAGCACGTAAGCCGTCGTAGCGTCCGCCGTTACAACTGGTGGCAGCGGTGGAATGAACAGGTGCTGTTCCCGTCAAGCGTTTTACCCCCTGCCATGCTACATGCCTAGAAGGATGCAAGCCACTTCCAACTAGATGTCTGTGGTCCAGCCAAACATGGCCACGAAGCAGATGCCTGTGACTAAGTTATAAAAGTCACGAAGCAGAAGTCGTACTAAAGTTATAAAAAAGTACAACCCCCGCCGCAGCTCCAACAACTGCCGGCGCCTGGAAGCAACAGCTGCCGCTTCCAGTAGACGTCCTCAAGCCGAGAGCCGTCTCAACCCCAACCGATGCTGTAGGAGAAGAGGCCCGAGAGGGAAACTACGCTCCGTGCAGCCAAGCCGTGGATTTTGCGTGCAACGCCGAGGTCCCGTGGATTTGACCACCAGTGACGATCGACTCCGGAAAAATCTGTGCCGAACTTCCCGTACTACGTAGGACAGACTGACCGTACAGCGATTGTACAATTGGGTAAGTGTATACTGGATATGCCAAGCCGAGTGTTGTAGTTGATAGCATTTATGCAATTTAGCTATTCATATACTGCTATTTAGCTGAATTAGCTGAATAGCTAATATATGTAGCTATTTTTATGTGCAATCTTACTGGATTTGGGAGAGAAGTTTTTTTAATAATTCGCTCTACTCAAAAGTAACGTTAAATTTTAAGCGGCTGCTTTTAATTTTTATTTCATTTATAAAAGCTTTATTTTGAAACCACGTTAACCATTAAGACTCAAAATGTCCGAAATGGAAGAATTAGATGAAATCATTCGTGCTATAACAAACAAGGACTTAAAGAAGGCCTGTTTAAACTTAGGCTTTACAGTCAGTGATTCTAGAGCCGAATCCCAACAAATCTTGCGAGCAGCCCTCGAAGATGGTAAATTGGATTTAAGTGAACTTTCCGATACACTAGCTAACGCTATTGAAAGGAGAGAAGCCGCTATTTTTGCTAAATAAAGAATTAGCCGCTAAAGAAAATGAACTGTTTTTAAAAGCAGAGGAATTAAAGTTAAGAGCACTCGAAATTGCGGACGCAGATAAGCGCCGTGCTCATGAACTAGCTTTAAGGGACCAAGATGCCCAAATTAAAGACCGTGCCAGTACTATGGAATTAACTAAACTGGACAAACAGCTCGAACTAGCGAAGCTAAATGCTGCGGCGATAAATCTTAACCCTGCTCCTCATGGAGCTAACGGCGCTCCCCCACCTCCCCCAAATCCAGTCGCAAAACATGGTAAAGTGGCCGACATAGTTCGATTGGTAAATAGGTGGACGCCCAATACTGACATTAACAGTTTTCTTAAGATTTTCGAACGAACTTCAACTAGTCAAAAGATTCCTAAAGACCAATGGGTCACGGCATTACAACCCCTCGTTGGTGAGGTTTTTATTAAAGTTTGTGATCAGCTAACAGACGCTGAAATGCAGGATTACGAAATAGTCAAAAATAAACTGCTTGCCCGTTTTGTACAGACTAAAGAGTCTTTGCAAACTCAATTTCGTTCTCTCGAAAAAGGAGTAGAAATGCAATTCCAGGATTATGCATTCGAGTAAGAAACGTTGTTCACTCGTTGGTTAACTTTGGCTAAGGTTAACCGTGATTACGATAAACTTGTCAATCTTGTACTTTTGGAGCAATTTTATAAATCGTGTCCAACCCATCTCAGAAAATGGATCCCTGATCAAGTCAGATTAGGAACTCTGGCCGAAGCGGCCCAGCTTTGTGACGAGTTCACAACCCGCAATAAACAGATTGCTACCGAAGCTGCCACTCGTGCAGCCAAAACACAGCCCATAGCTGTAGCGTCGAACCAAGGTTCTAAACCTACTGGTCAACAGCGTGGTCACAACCGTAACCACAACACGACAGCTAATCCGGCCGGATCTGTCAGTGTGAACGCAGATAACCCTGGAGGGAACCCTGCCATAAACATTAGCGCTAGTGAAAAAACTAACCTAAATCAAGATAGAGTTAGGCGCTGCTACGTGTGTGATTCTCCCCAACATTTTCGTAGTAAATGCCCCGAGCTTAACTCGAAACCCCAGCAAGTAAACGCATGTTTCCCAGTTGGGAAAACTGCCAGTAAAATTCTTAAGGCTAGTACTCTGTCCGGTAGCATAGGGAAAAATAAAATTAATATTTTATGCGACTCCGGAAGCACAGTTTCGCTAGTTAGCGCTAGGCTCGCCAGAAATTGGCCACGCTTAAAGCGTAGGATTAAATGTCAAACTGCCTTGTGTAAGCAAGTGTTTACCTTAGATCAAGTAAATCTAATCCTAAATGATGATGGCACAGTGTTAAAAACGGTAGCGTGCATTACACCGGTCAACAATTCGTTTTACGATGTCGTTTTGGGCGTGACAGGATTAGAATCATTAACCAAACAGCGCAGACCAGAAATCGCCACGCCCCGTGATTTTTCTCCCTTGCCAGCCGAGGTGGCTACTCCCCCCGTCAGAAACGGCCCGCGTCAATCAAGGAAACGTGGGAGCCGCCGTAAGCAAACCAGCCCCGCGGGATTGATCAAGCCCCAAACCCCCACAGTGCCTTCGCCAATCGTCGTTAAGTCCTCAAGCGCAGACGAAAGGGGTCTGCTAAAGACTTCGGAAGTCAACCCATTACGAGATAATGAGACCCAAGTCCCCTCCCTTGACCAAAGGATGGACTGTCGCCATCTTTGTTGGTGTAAACAATCAACGGAAAATACGTTGAACCTGCCTCTTAAAGGCAAAATAAATCGAAGTTTGTCAGCTAATGATATAAACAAAAGTTTAGTCATACCAGAAAAACCCAGAGTTAGCGAGTTTAGCTTTGACGAATGGCTTAAGTTACGTGAGTTAACTTCCCCCAATCATAAGTTGTAAACAAGTAATTTAAAGGTCGGCATTAAAAGTGTTCCCCCTATATGCTTTGATTTTTTCCCAGAGTTTGGTAAAGTAAAGTTGCCTGAATTTAATCTAATTTAAAGTCAGTGTGTTAAGCATGTAATAAACTTAAACATGGTTTTCCCAGTCCTTTTTTCTTGTTAAAAGTAGGGCCGATGTTTTAGTGTGAATTCTATGTCAGTCTAGGGTGGAAATAAATGCATTTATTATGGCTCTAGCACTGAATTGGTGTTTCCAATAAAACAGAGGTTTAATACCTAACCTAATATAGTTTTCTCTAAATTAGAGTTTTTTTTTTTCTTGTTACAAGTAAACCGGAAATCTAACCAAGTAAATTTCCCGTGCATGTTTTCTTTAAACAATGTGTAGTTTGTAGCTTCAACCGTGGCTCCATCTAGGAGCAACTAAACCTAAAATAGTGTATTTGCTGAATTTTAAATCTTAAAACTTCAGAATCTACTGGACAAATCTGGAAAGCATCTAGTGATTGTTGCTGCATCAAGGCAGCATTTTCGTTAAACATTTAATTGTTAAACATTTTGTTTACAGTACGAATTGACTGAAAATTAAATTTACCTGCATTTTTAATTTTGTCATTTTGGTCAGTTGAGAGCTCATCCTTAAGTAACTCTCAGTTAATTCCCGTTTTGGCCTTCACACCTAAATTTTAAGTGCCTATGTTTTACTCTTTTTGTCACTATCAACGTCTCCCTCTGTGGGAGAATATTGACAAAGATTGTAACGACACTAATTAAATATTCATTAGGAATATTCTACGGGAGCTGCAATCTCTGCGAAAGGTCAACTCTGTCGTTAAAAGGTTGTTAGTTTTTATCCACAAAACTTCCCAGTGTTGTATTGTTATATTTAAGTATGGGTCTTATCTCAAAATCCTTCAGTGTCAAATTGCCTATGTAAACAAGTTGTTTGGTAACCTCAAACCATCCCAGTGGGAGTAGTTTTAACAGTAAATAGAGCTGTCATTTTATGCGTGCCCATAGTATTCGATTTTCCGATCCCTATCGCAGCGGCTAGGTTTATTGACATGCGGCGGAGGGTTCCTATCGCAGTCATCCCAGAAAAAAAAATGACTAGACTTGAGCAGAGGCAGAATCCGTACGGGACATATTACCAGAGCAGTAGATGGCCTCATTTATTTGTTATAACGAAACAACAAACTTAAACTTTGTACTTTTACTTTAAAACTAGTGTGTTTCTAGATAAATGTCTTTTTGTCCCATTTTCAAATACTTGTACGATATTCCTGCACCAAGCAGCGCGGACAGTATTTAGTTAATGGTTGCAAAAACAGTGTTCTTAAATTGTAACTTTTAAATTTACTTAAAGTTTTCTTAGCCACAAAAACGTTGGTCCCCCAAAAATACAAAACGGCAAAGTCAACATTTATGTAAACAGTGTATTTTATTTCATGTCAATTTTGCTTAAATTTTGGCGGTCTAGTTTTCTGCATATCTTGTGTGCACTAACCCCTTTATTATAGCTTTTATTCCGAGTTCTCAGGAACCCCGAATAAAATCCGGCGTTTGGGGGCGTGTAAAAATTTGAAATTTTTTTTCTTGAGGCACCAAATGCCTCGCCGAGGCATATTTGGCCGTTTTCGCAATAATGGTCCGATTTCCACAAACTCTTCAACGTTTAATAGCCTGTCCAAATACAAGACTCTTGGGGAAGCCCAAATCCGGACTTTCCACCATGAAGAACCATAAAACTACGTTTGAAGATCACCTCAAACTCACCACATCGCACTTTCGTCATGGCCGCCATTATGAAACTCTGTGCTTTTATATTTGTATTTTATCCTTTTCTTTTTAGGGCAAAAAGCCCGAACAAGACTAGCTTAGTGTATTGTAACAGGATTTATACAGACAACCAATTTCAAGTGCGATATTTTTTATTGTGTTTGTCGGCCGCAATCTATATGAAAAATTTCCACAACGCTCGAATTTAACTTTAAAATTTTAAACGTTAAAATTTCTCTGTAACTTAATGCGTTATAGCATTCAACTAAGCTGGTTTATTTAACCGCATTTATACTTTATTTATATTCTTTTACCCCCAGAAACGCTACCATATGTCCAAACGTATAAACGTATGACGACCTGGCATTGTACCGGACACAAATTTTTCAGTGTATATATGTTTATTTTAGTTCTCCTCCGACCTGACTGAGACCTACCGAAATCTGCAAATAGCTTGATCTACTATTAAACACTAAAAGAATTCTTAAAAAAGATAAAAAAAAACTCCGAATCCCCATTTTTGCCCCCCTCCCCAGCCAAAACTAGTTGTGGTGTTTAACACTGCAGTTTTTGGTTAAAGCTTGTTTAATTTAATAGTAATGTTCTATGCATTACCCAAGCCAAAGTAATAAGCTTTAACAAGAGCCTAATCACGTTGCAATCATGTAAATATTCAATCCGTAGCCAATAATACAAAGTAAAGGCCCATTTCCGAAAGTTCAATTGAGTAAAACTCAAATCAGGCCTATCTTTTCCGTTTTACATGTTCGTACTCCTTCAAACGGCTCTGCACCCAGTCCCTTTGTTCATCCGACTTCTCCTCCCACTTTCCATTGTTCTCGAGGCCCTCGGCCAATCAGACCCCCGCAGCTCTCCTCTGCGTCCGCGCTAAGGTCCAGAAAATCCGCTGCTCCAGCATAAAACCCCAGCCCCAGAATGCATAGTTAGCACAGCTCACAGATCTCAAGCTAGAGAAGGGTCACGCCAGTCGGGAGTGGAGACGCCATGTCCGGAGAATGCCATGCCGGGCACGAAGGTAGTGGTTTGTATGTTATAGTTTAGCTTTTGAAAGTTCAGTTTAGGACCCCCCATATTCTAAATTTTAGTTTAAAACTTAACTTAACTCTCTAGCTAGAGAATATTATGGTGGAGACGCATGTAGCGGCATCTTAGGTTTCCTCTCCCCATAACGTCAGAGTGGTTCTCTTTCTAAAAACCAAATTTTTCCAGTTTACTTTAAATGGATTTTTAATCTAAACTAAATGACGGTTTGATCTTTGTGGAAGTCAAATAGAAACAAACTGATGCCTAAGTGTAAAATTGCCGGGCCTTTTATTACTTAGAACAGTTCTCGAGGGAACTAAGGGAGGTTGATCTTTTTGTACTTTAAGCAGTTGCGGCTGTCAAGTCTTGCGGGTGTCTCCGGGAGCACCCATGATTTACTTTTTCTAATGTGAAAATTTAACTTTTATTCAAACCAAGTGTGTTTGTCTGATTTTGTGAAATACTAAGTGTATATTCAAATTACTACGTTTTGTAAACGTAAACTTGTTGCCTATTTAATTAATTGGTACTCAAAAGCTTTCAGAAGCAAACCATAATGTAAAGTGTTATTTTCATTCTCTGTTGCTAAAATAAAACCAGGAGTTTTAAGCTTCAGTCGTTTGCTAGACTTGATTAATTGTATTTTAGTGTAAAATTAAATATGTAGCCCATCTTTAGATTTTAGCTAGTTAAACAGTTAAATCCACCGTTGGTGGCAGCGAAACCGACAGTTTAAGGTTAGGCCCCTTTAATTAGGACCGGCGCTTCATCCCCCATGCTGGGACAGTGTCCATGCTGTGTTGAATAACGTAAAAAGTTGTCATTAACACCGATTAACCTCAAGCTGAAACTCCACGTACACCAGGGAAACCGGGGGCGTTACAAGCACCTAAGCCGTCGTAGCGTCCGCCGTTACAGTGGTAGGCTTACAACCTCTATTAGGAGAAGTGTTAATCAAAATGTGTGATCAACTCCAAGATGCTGACATGCATGATTATGAGATTGTTAAGACTAAACTTCTTGACAGGTTTGTACAAACTAAAGAGTCTGTGCAAACTCAGTTTCGTTCCCTTGAAAAATTGCCTGAACAATTATTCCACGAGTATGCTTTTGAACTGGAAACTTTGTTTTCCCGTTGGGTCGCACTAGCTAAAGTAAACAAAAGCTATGACCAACTAGTGAATTTAATTTTGCTAGAACAATTCACGAAAGCCTGCCCCATTGCGCTCCGCAAATGGCTTCCCGATCAAATTAAAATCGGCACTTTGGCCGAGGCAGCAAAACTCTGTGACGAGTTTACAACTCGCAATAAACAAATTGCTGTTGACGTTTCTCTGAAAACGAACAAGACACAACCTAGTGTTCAGCCGTCTAGTAATGCTTCTAAAGCATCTTCTAACAACAGGGGTGGTAACAGGAGTTATCAGACTGCAGCTAAACCGGCCGGTACTGCAGCGCCCTTACCGGACTCCACTAGTGGGGATTCGGCCAGCAACAACTACGGCTCTTCTAACCGTGAGTTTGACCGTCCACGTATGACAAGGACTAACGATGGCACATGCTTTTTTTGTAAACGGCCCGGCCATAGACATATAAAGTGTAAACTACGTATTGCCCAGGAACAAGCTGATGCAGCTGCAGCAGCTAAGCGTAATTTCGTGAGCAACAATCCTCCCGAAATCGTTTTGTCCAAACATATCCATGAGTGGTCAGTGAATGGAAATAAATGTTTGGTGTTGAGAGACACAGGGTCTACTCACGACGTCATTGATAGGAAACTTGTATGTCCTGATCAGTTCACGGGTGAATACACCCATTGTTCAAACGCTCTTACAGAGCAGACTACCGCTCATGCAATTGCCATGATCGAAGTTCAAACCCCGTATGGGCCTTTAAAAACAGAGACTTTGGTCTCAGACCACATGGGAAATCACTTCCAAATGCTTTTGGTGTTCCCTCCCAGACTATTCTGGAGGAAAAAGGTTTGAAATCGTTACCCCAGCATTGTAACGCTGTAACCCGTTCACAAACTCGTGTGACCAACAACTCCCGATAGTGACACCAAATTATCGTGAGATCGACTCTGAAAGTGAAATTGATTCAGATAACGATTCTGAACAACGTGTAGTCACTCCCCCTGAAACTACACAAGGTTTTGTTAGCCCTAAACCTGAGAGTTTAGACGAAGCCATACTTGGCCCCCAAACAGATCAATTCTCTGAGCTCTTAAACATCAACAAAACCGAATTTGCTAAGTTGCAATTAAATTGCCCAACTTTACAAACTTGCTGGAAGACTGCCGAGATTCCCATCGAGCAGCAAGATGAGAACAAACAGTTCTCCATCGAAAAAGGGTTGCTTTATCGTAGACCTTTTCGACCTTTAGGTAAGCCGGTAATTAAGAACCAGTTAGTGCTTCCTAAAGAATGTAGAAGTTTTGTGTTAGACACTGCTCACGCTAATGCATGGGCTGGGCATTTAGGCTGGTCCAAAACGAAGGACAGAGTGTTATCCAACTTCTATTGGCCCCACTGTTTCACAGATATTGAAACCTACGTTTTAACATGTTTGACTTGTCAAAAAAATGGCAAGACAGGGCAAAAGTTTGTTGCTCCCATGGTGCTAGTGCCCATGGACGGTGAGCCCTTCAATAGATACATTGTTGATATTGTTGGACCCATTAGGCCTACTAGTAAGGCTGGTTACAAGTATATATTATGTAAACGCGGTCTCGTATCAGACGCTCGTGGTGAGGACACCTCAACACCATCGAAGAAAAAAACCTGAGGGCAGTACTCTTACCTACCAGAAGAGCATCGTCTGTATGGCGATTCCAATTTAAAAATGTAAATAATGTATATTTCTTTAGGCATAAAGCCGAAACACTTTCAGCTTAGTTGTGTTTTAGATGTTGTCAACACACGATATTTTTTATTTCTAACAGGTGACGACTTTGCTTATTTATGAAAAATGTCCGATGTTCAAACCAGTTTAAAAATCTAACCTAAACTGCAATTAGCCTTTTAAAAACTAGCTGGAACATTTAATCTTTTGATTTGTGCACTTAATGCATTTTGGTAAACTTAACTTCTTGCCATGAACCCTACCGGAGCTCCAATGTTTATGTTTGTATATTTCTCGTGGACCCAGTGTATGATTTTATGTTTATTTTTTATAGCATCTCCATCCAAACTCCGACCGTAGCAAACCTCTAAAAACGTAAACAAACTAGCTTTCCTTCGTTAAAAACATGCCTTGTATATAGCAATCCGTTCCCAAGGTCAAATGTTTATTCTGTGCATTACACTTCGTTTCCCCCCCCCTTCCTTCAATAGTTGCGATGCCTAACGTCGTAGTTTATTTTAATAGGCCTAAAAATCACGTTGTTATGAGTTGAAAACTCACTTGCACATTCAAAGCCAGGCCTCTAAGTTTTCAAGTCGGCAATTCCCTTTGTCAATTCGAATCCAGCCAACCAAAACACTGCTTCAATTCCGTCAGCCAGTCAGAGCGCTCAAGCTACCCCGGTCGTCCGCGCTGTCATGGCCGACTTCCGGTAATGGCGGCGCGGCCGAGTTTGGTCTGTCTCTCCTCCTCCAGGCGTCCCCCTCTTCCCCACTCACCCCCTCCGTCGCTCTCCTACAGGTCCGCGCTAACCCTCTACCTGCCTGCCAAGCAGAAGGCATAAAAACCCAGACGCAGTAGAGTATAGTTAGCACAGCTCAAGGATTCTCAAAGCTAGAGGTCGCTACGCCGGTCGGGAGTGGAGATGCCGCGGTCCGATGGTTGCCATGCCGGGCAAAGGTAGTGGTTCGTATCGTACTTAGTTTAGCTTTAAAAATTTAATTTTTGGAAACTCCATTCAAAATTTATAGTTTAAACTTAACTAAACCTCGTAGCTTTAGAAGGTAAATTTATGGTGCGTCAAGCCCAACGGCATTTCGGACGTTGGCGGCCGTAATTTAAGGGTTCACGGTCCCTTACTAAAAACCAGCTTTCTTTATTTTGTTTCTTTAAACGCAGTTTAATGTAAACAGGGACGGTTTGATCTTCGTGGAAGGTTGCTTTGATTAAACGCTCGGATCCACTTTATATGTAGCCGCGGCTTTATAATTTAAGGAGTTGACTTATCAACAGCAACTCTGGGAGGTTTAATGCTTAGTTAATTCACGGTTGAAACAAAACTGTCATTTAGGTCTACTATTACTAGACAGCTGAGGCTGTTCGTAATTTAGAGGGCTCTTTTGCGAAATCTCCTTGTGCCTACTCAACTCTCTTTTTCTATTTGAAATTGTTTTATGTGAACCTCGTGTTGGTTCTAGTGTCGAATTTAATGTAAATTCCCCCTGTATTTTATAACCTAAACTAGGTGTAAAGTTACCAAATGTATTTGTAGTGCGATATTTTTTATTCATGTTTGTTTAAAATAAAAACCAGGAGTTTTTCTTAAACGTCCGTCAGTTTATTCGCTCGTTGTTCGCTAGAAGTTAGCTTGTAAGATAATTCTCTTAAACTTAGCTTAGCTAGCCTAATTTTCCCACCTTGGTGGCAGCGTTACCGCTTATTATTACAGTTAGCCTACAATATTAGGACATGTGTAGCTCCATTCCCTACGCCGGGACTGTAGCTGTTGTGCTTATTTGAAACAAAAAGTACCCCAAAGTAATAGTAAGAAGATCAAGTTACACCAGGCGAGCGGCGATGCTACAAGCACCTACTCCGTCGTAGCATCCGTCTGTACAATTATCATTGCTTGACCCCGCAACAAAATTCCCTGAAGCTGTTCCCCTCAAAGAGGCTAACAGTCAGTGTTGTTGATGCACTCCTGGTAATTTTTTCCCGACTAAGGTACCCGAGCGAGCTCCAATCCGACCTGGGCTCATGCTTCATTTCCGAACTCACAACTTTATTTCTCGAAAAATGTGGAATTAAGTGTGTGAACTCTAGTGTGAACCATCCACAGAGTAACAGCGTGGAACGCTTCCACCGTACGCTCAAGACAGTGCTGCGAGCTATTTGTCACGAGCATCCCCACGATTGGGAACGATGCCTTCCAGGCGCCATGTTTGCTCTGAGAACTGCTCCACATGAGAGCACCGGCTTTACTCCAGCTGAGTTAGTCTACGGACGTAACCTCAAAGGCCCACTGGAGCTTATAAAAAGCCAATGGATCGAGCCGGAAGTTCATCCATCCGTCCTGGAGTACATCTTGGACTTGCTTCAAAGATTCAAGTACTCAAGGGAACTCTCACTTGAGAATATTGTAAAAAGTCAAGTAAAAAACAAATCTTACTATGACATTAAGGCAGTTGAACGGAAGTTCAAAGTTGGTGATAAAGTCCTAGTACTAAAGCCAGCTAGAGCCAATAAATTAAGAGATTTATTGGGATGGCCCTTGCGAAGTTTTGAAACGGTTGTCTGATACCAACTATCTCATTAAAAAGTCGTTTGGTTTGCAAAAAGAAACCGTGTATCATGTAAACCTTTTAAAGCCCTATCTGCCTAGGGAAGGTGCCAGCAATTTCACTCTCTCTGACGAACGTGATTTATATCACAAGGACCATGTCTGGACAGGCCAGCCTGGTGATGGTCACCTCACTTCTAAAGAAGCCATGTCTCTCTTTAAGAAGATCGGCGATTTAACTGAATCGCAGAAGATTGGTCTACTAAATGTCTTTGACAAAGTAGATGGAGTTTTTTCGACTATGCCAGGTCAAACTGACCTTGTTGTACACGACGTTGAACTTGTTGAGTCTCAAGTCAAGCCTTGCAAGTATTATCGCCACACGAAATACGAGCGAGATCTAATTGTTACAGAGATACAGCGTATGCTCAATCTTGGTCTTATTGTTGAAACTGATTCTCCCCACGGCTCTCCTATGATAATTGTTCAGAAGGAAGATGCTAGTCCTCGCCCTGTAGCTGACTACCGCGAGCTCAACAATAATACAGTCACCAAAGACTACCCCATTCCTAATATTGAGGAGTGTATCGAACGTGCCGCAAAGTGGAAGTTCATTTCTATCTCTGATTTGAATTGTGGATTTTGGCAAGTGCGTTTGACGCCCCAGCTTCCTTGGCTGCCACTATCACTACTCCCATAGGGAAATTTGCTCCCCTGATGATGAATCTGGGATTGAAGAACGCCCCATTTTGCTTCCAAAAGCTAATGGATAATGTCACTCGTGGCATGGAAGAGTACGTCACCCCTTTTCAGGATGACACCGCTGTTGGTGCTGAAACATGGCCACAGCATCTCGACAATGTCTTGAATTTTCTCACTGCTGTCAAGAAAGCCGGGCTTACTGTGAATGCAAAAAAGTCGTAGGTTGCTTGCAGCAAAGCCACCTTTTTATGTCACGAGGTTGGCAATGGATCCCGCACACCCTCTGAGGTTAAGGTCCTTGCCGTGCAAAAATGTGCACGTCCCCAAACCAAGAAAGATGTCCGCTCCTTTCTAGGCCTCGTTGGTTATTATCAAAGATACCATTATTCCGAAATCTGTGCTTGCCTCACAGACTCCTTGAAAAAGAAAGCACCAGATCCCGTTTTGTGGGATGAGTCCAAACAAACTGCGTTTGACTCTTTGAAAACTGCCTTAGTGACGTTTCCAGTCCTAAGAGCTCCCGACTTCAGTCAAACTTTTATTTTACAGTGCGACTGTTCCGAACGTGGCATGGGATCCGTGTTGTCCCAAGTGTTGGATGAAGACGAACAGCCTTGTCTGTACGTTTCGCGCAAACTGACAGCTAGGGAGCAGAATTATGGCACGACTGAAAAAGAGTGTGCGTGTTTGATCTGGTCTGTTGCTAAGTTACGGCCTTACATTTATGGGACAAAATTTATCATCGAATCAGATCACAACCCGTTACATTGGCTCAAGCAAATGTCTGGCAAAAATCCCAGATTGCTTAGGTGGAGCCTTACCCTACAAGACTACGACTATACAGTTCGTTATAAACCTGGAAAGAAACATTTCAATGCCTACACACTTAGCCGGTATTTTGTGTAAACAGTAAAGTTGTTCAAACATTTTTGTTTTCAGTAAAAATTGACTGAAAATTAATTTGTGTCTCTATTTTGACATTTTGGTTTGTTGTAAGCTCATCCTGAAGCAACTTCCAGTTAATCCCTGTTTTGGACTTCACACCAAAATTTTAAGTGCCAATGCTTGCTCTTTTTGTCATTATCAACGCCTTCCTCTGTGGAAGGATAATTACAAAGATTGTACGACACGTTAAATAATATTCATTAGGAGTATTCTACGGGGGTTGCAACTTGTTCCCGGTTGGCCCTTCTTTAAGTTTTATACGAAATGGTTTTCTTTATAAAAAAAACTATCAGTCTACCCCTGGGAGATAAAGGATAGCTCTGTTTAGAAGGTGGTTGTGTTTTTATCCATAAACCTCCCAGTGTTGTATTTTTATGTATAAGTTGTTTGGTAACCTTAAACCATTCTAGTGGAAGTAGTTTAACAGTAAATAGAGCTGGTCGTTTACGGCGCACCCATAGTATTCAATTTTCTAACAACTATCGCAGTCTAGGTTAATTGAAATGCGGCGGAGGGTAATTTCGCAGTCATCCCAGATAAAAAAAAAAATGACTAGACTTGAGCAGAGGCAGAATCCGTACAGGACGTATTACCAGAGCAATAGACGGCCTCATTTACTTGTTATAACGAAACAACAAAATTTACTTTGTATTTCTAGTGTGTTTTCTTGACATTTGTAATTTTTGCCCCACTCTCTGAATACTTGTACGATTTTGCTGCACAGAAGCAGCGCGGACAGTATTTAGTTAGTGGTTGCAAAAACAGTGTTCATAATATTTGTATTTTAACTTTGCTTTAAAATTAATTAAGCCACAAAAACGTTAGTCCCCCAAAAATATAAAACGGCGATTTTAATTTTTGCAAAACCAGTGTTCTTTTTAAACTTGGTTAAACGATCTTGGGATAGGACTAAGTATCCCCTGGAGGTGTAATTCCTCAAAACTGGAGATGTATTTTCTCACCGGAGGTGTATTTCCTCAACTGATGCATTTATACCACGTATTCTTGCAATTTTGATTACAGTGCTCGGCAGTTCAAGTTATTGGCATATCTTGTGTGCACTAACCTTTCTGTTTTAGCTTCTATTGTGGAGTTCAACAGAAACCCCAAATAGAATCTCCTTGGTGGGGAGCTGTAAAGAAGGCCCGAGTTCTTCACGCGATTTGAGAGGATACCTCAACTAAAACTAACAACAACCTGAGGGAAAACTTCGTTTACGGCAACGAACAATTTTTTTTCTCGGCGCCTCGGCCGTGAAAAACCCCAACTTCAACCACCTGTAACTTCCAAGAAAATGGTCCGATCCGTCATATCTAAACAGCTCTTAATAGCCACGAGCTTTATCTGTTTTCCCCTGCAAACAGAACCCGGAAATTCCATCTAGAAGTCATTCTACACCATTTAGAAAAACGCACGAAACTGAAGCCGTAAATCACCGTAGCGCACGAGACGCCATTTTCGCCATTTGTAAACATTGTAATTATTTTTATTTTTCACTTAGGCATAAAGCCAAAGACATTAGTTTAGTGTTTACTCGGAGGCGCTTCCTCTGCGAAGGTACTTAACCTCGATAATAATTGTACAGATACTTTGTTTTGATATTTCTTAAGTAGACTTAAGGTGACGATCTGTAATGCACTTGAGAAATGTCCGCCATCCAAACCCCAATTTTACGTCTGCAAATATGTTTAAACTATTTTAAAATGCGTTTTAGCATTCGCTGGTAACTTTAAACTTTTTATTTTATAATAATCTTTTAACGTAATCTTTTGCCATCACCACTACCGGAGCTTAGGAAACATCTAACTTACGAATTTTCCCGGACACGTCTTTTCTAATTTTCCGTAGTTATTCCTAGCAAAACCGACTTGGCTTTCGATTTCCCAAAGTAAACCTGGCTTCCCAATGTTAATAACCGAATTTATTGGGACCATTCCTTCAATAGTCGCGATGCATAACATCGTGGTTAATTAAGAAAACAATCCGTAGTAATTAAAGGCCTTTTTCACGTTCCAAACAATGAGTATAACTCTACTGGCCTCTCTCTACCACGCAGTCAATAATTGTTCCTTCAAACGGCGCCAAGCGAAAAATCCTTTGCGCTGCTGACTTTTCTATTGTTCTCAAGGCCCTCAGCCAACCAGACCTCGTAGCTCTCCTGGTCGTCCGCGCGAACTTCCGGTAATGTGTATATAACCCCAGCCCCAGGAGGCATTCGTTAGCACACGCTCATCAGATCTCAAAGCCAGAGGTGACTACGCCAGTCGGTATAGGAGATGTCCCATCTGAATGTTGCCATGCCGGGCAAAGGTAGTTGGTTCGTATTAGACTAGTGTTAGTTTAGAAAATTTAATTTTGGAAACCCCATTCGAAATTTTAGTTTTAACTTAACCTAACCTTAAGCTTTGAGGGAATCATGGAGGTGGAGCCATAGTCGGCATTCTAGGCCCCCATCGCCATAACGTCAGGGTTCACGGTCCCTTTCTAAAAACCAGCTCTCTTTCCGTGTTTATTATTATGAACTTAATATAAACACTAAATCTCCATTTAGACGACGTATTTTCCCGGGTGCTTTCCCCAAATACTAAGGATCTACAGATTTGAAGATTTGATTCTAGGTTGGACTTAGAAAACATAGTCTTGACTATTTTTGTGTAATTCCCGCGGTTTGTACCAAATAGATTTATTTCATGTAATTCCCGCGGTTTGCATGTTATAACGGGTTCCCGAGGTCCCACAAAATATTTTCTAATCGAAATTGTAGTTTTTACTCTTCATCCAGTTGTGTGAAGTTTGAGTTGAATTTAATGTAAAATCTTGTTGATTTTTCCTGTTGTAAAAATCGCCGTGCTTTAATTAAAAAGCCTATTTTCTTGTATTGACACTAGTTGAATTTTAAATGTAATTGTTTATATTTATCTGCATTTTAATAATCCAAAGAGTTTGTAAAACGCCTGTTTTTCTGCTAGTTAGACTAAATGTAGAAGTTATAGTTCTTAAGAAAACCACTTAATAATTAAACTTAGAGCTTGCATTTAGAAACACCCACCTGGTGGCAGCAAATACCCCCCTTTAATGTTGTCTAGTTAGCCGACAGTTAGGACAAATGACTCTGTTACCCATACTGGGCCAGTAGCATACGTGTGTTGTTTTCCGTAAAAGTAAAAACCGCCACCACAACTAGAAGTTAAAGGTCAAAACCATTTTGATGTCGGCGAGGCTACAAGCACCTCTATTGTCATAGCTTCGGCCGCTACAGCCTACTCACGTTGCAAACACGTAAATATTTACTCCATAGTCAATATTTCAAAGTAAAGGCCTATTTCCCAAAGTTCAATTGAGTAAAACTCAAAACAGGCCAGTCTTTACATGTCCTTACTCCTTCAAACGGCTCTGCACCCAGTCCCTTTGTTCAACCGACTTCTCCTCCCACTTTCCATTGTTCTCCTGGCCCTGGCCCTCAACCAATCAGACCCCCGCAGTTACCCTTGACGTCCGCGCTTTGGTCCAGAAAATCCGCTGCTCCAGCATAAAAAGCCCCAGTTGCCCTCCCTCTACAGCTCAGTCAGCACAGCTCACAGATCTCTCAGGCTAGAGGGGTCACGCTAGTCGGGAGTGGAGACGTCACGTCCGTAGGATGCCATGCCGGGCAAAATGGCAGTGGTTCGTATGTTAATAGTAGCTTTTGAAAGTTTAATTTAGGACCCCCCCCCCCAAGTCTAAATTCATAGTTTAAAAGTTTAAACATAACTTCTAGCTTAGAGGAAATTATGGTGGTGACGCCTTACGCGGCATATTAGGTTCTCTCACCCCATAACGTCAGAGTGGTTCTCTTACTAAAAACCAACATTTTTTCTTATTTGTTTTAAATCTAACTTTAATCCAAATAACTGACGGTTTGATCTTTGTGTGGGATTCATTGGTTATTCACTCCAGACATACTTTATAAGTAGCCGCGGTTTTTATAATTTGAGGAGTTGACTTCTAAACAGCAAGTCTGGGAGGTTTAAGGCTCTGTTTTATCACTTAGAAACAAAACTGTGAAACGGTTGATCTTTCATGCGTGTTTGAAACATACTGTTTGATAGACTGTCACTAGCTGGGCTGGGCCGTTCAGTCTTGCGGACGACTCAAGTGAGCAGTCAGTATTGCTTTTTCTAATCGAAAATTTAATTGATTGTCCATTCAAAACACAAGTGTCGTTTTGTTGTAACGTGTGAATTACGAAATGTAAATTCAAACTTGGTGCTTTTAAATACTTTATTTCAAAAGCTTCTCGTGCAAACTAAATGTAAAGTGTGCTTTTCATTCCCTGTTGTTAAAATAAAACCAGGAGTTTTAAACTTCAGTTTGTTTGCAAAATGATTAATTGTTTAAGTGTAAAATAAATATGTAGCCCATCTTTAGTTTTAGCTCTTGATAAACAGTTAAATTCCATTGGTGGTGGCAGTGAATTACCAACAGTATTAAGGTTAGGCCCCCTTAATTAGGACCGGCGCTCCATCCCCAATGCTAGGACTGTAGCCCAAAAGTTGGGCTTATGCCGTAAAAGTCGTCGTAAACACCGTAGAACCTTAGACAAACTCCATGTACACTACGGAAACCGGGGGCGTTACAAGCATCTAAGCAGTCGTAGCGTCCGCCGTTACAACTGGTGGCAGTGGTGGGATGAACAGGTGCTGTTCCTGTCAAGCGTTTCCCCCCCCCCCTGCCATGCTACAAGCCTAGAAGGATGCAAGCCACTTCCTACTAGACGTCTGTGGTCCCGTTAAACATGGCCACGAAGTAGATGCCTGTGACTACGTTACACAAAGTCACGAAACAGATGTCGTACTAAAGCAAAAAAAATAGTACAACCACCACCCGCAGCTCCAACAACTGCCGGCGCCAGGAAGCAACAGCTGCCGCTTCCAGGAGACGTCCTCCCGTCAAGAGCCGTCTCAACCCCAACCGATGCTGTAGGAGAAGAGGCCCGTGAGGGAACCTGCGCTCCGTTCAGCCAAGCCGTGGATTTTGCGTGCGATACTCTAAGGTCCCGTGGATTTGACCGCCAGTGACGATCGACTTCAGAAATCAGTGCCGGACCTTCCGTACTACGGTGGAACGGAAGGACAGACTGACCGTACAGCGATTGTACAAAAATTGGGTAAGTGTACATGAGATATGCTTAGAGGCCACCAAGCCGAGTGTTGTAGTTGATAGCATTTATGCAATTTAGCTATTCATATACCAGAGTGCTAGAGGTCTTGAAAGTATTTTTTATGTGCAATCTTACTGGATTTGGGAGAGAAGTTTTTTAAGTAATTCGCTCTGCTCAAAATTAACGTTAAATGTTATGCGGCTGCATTTAATTTTTGTTTCATTCATAAAAGCTTTATTTTGGAACCACGTTAAACGTTAAACCTAAAAATGACCGAAATGGAAGATTTAGAAGAAATCATCCGTGATTTGCAAAACAAGGATATAAAGAATGCTTGTTTAAACTTAGGCTTTACCATTAGCGAGTCTAGAGCCGAGTCACAGAAAATCTTACGAGCAGCCCTCGAAGATGGTAAATTGGATTTAAGTGAACTTTCCGATGCACTAGCTAACGCTATTGAGAGGAGAGAAGCGGCTATTTTTGCCAAAAAAGAATTAGCCGTTAAGGAAAATGAACTATTTCTTAAAGCAGAAGAATTAAAGTTAAGAGCACTCGAAATTTGATTACCAAGAATTATCGCTTATTTCCGGTTACAACCAAACAAAAATTGGAAACAATCTGTACACCATTTGTGTAGTTTATAGATCCCCTAATTCGTCACCTGAAAATAACCAAAAAATGTTATTATTACTAGACCAACTCCCCAAACGAAATTTAATCATTACAGGGGATTTTAACTTTCCCTCAATTGATTGGCTTCGACTCACAGCCGACAGGGAGGGCTCCTCCTTCCTGGAATTAACACTTTCTTTGAACCTAACGCAACTTGTCCAGTATCCAACGCGCGGAAATAATATTTTGGATCTCGTTTTTGTAACAGAACCGGAAATAATTTCTTCAGTAAGCCACGCTGGTAGCCTTGCTAAAAGTGATCATGACTTATTGATAATTAAAACTTCACTTCGTAATAAATCCTTTGAAAAAAACTACTAAAATATAATTTTTCTTGTAAAACATTCTCCCCACCCTCTGTGCACCAACTTGCGGCAAGCGACGCTTGGCACCAAGTTAACAACTCAATTAAATAGTTTGTAAAATTGTCTAGCTATTACGTAACTCCTTCACCTGTAAATCAGCCTAAATGGATATCGTGCGACACCATCAAATTGCTAAAAAAGCGCAAACGACTCTGGAAAAAGTATCGAGTTAGTAATAATCAACAGGCGTTGGAGGCCTACGCAAACGTTTCACACGAAGCTAAAATCAAAATTAGGTCTGAAAAGGAACTCTTTGACATTAGGCTGGCATCTTCGGCCAAAGAAAATCCAAAACAATTTTACCAATATGTAAAAACATGTCAAAAAACATGAGTAGGTATTGGGCCACTAAAAAATAAAAAAAATGAACTTACTGAAGACTGTCGTACCATGGCAAGTATCTTAAATAGCACTTTTCAGGACAACTTTGCACTTAAACCTCAAATCCCTCGCACGCTGCCATTTGTGGAGAAACCCCGGGTTTGCATTCCACCACTTATTTTTACAGAAAATTGTATTCTTGAGGCTATTTCATCCTTAACCCCCTCCAAAGCTGCTGGCCCTGACGCTATTCCTGCAGAATTTTTAATTAAATACCAGCTTAAACTTTCTCCCGTTTTGGCACATTGCTTTAATAGGTTCTTGGTTGATGGTTTCGTCCCCCCTGCGTGGCTGCATGCCTATATTACAACCTATTTTTAAACAAGGATCACGTCAAGATCCCAGTAATTATCGTCCCATTAGTGTTACCTCTTTGTTAGGCAAACTCTTTGAATCTATTCTCAATAAGATTTTAATTCTCAAAAAATTTTAAAATTTGTGGAGGAGTGGAACCTCTTAAATTGTTCTCAGCAGTAGACCCAACTACTCAACAATTACTAACTTACAATCCTTTTATGCTAACATTAGGAATGATCTTGATAAAAATATTCCGGTGGATGTACTCTATTTGGACATTGTGAAGGCCTTCGACCGAGTTCCCCACGATTTATTACTGCATAAACTTCAAGCTTACGGTATTCTTGGCCCAATTTCAAATTGGATCTCTTTATGGCTAACAAATCGCACCCAAACAGTAGTAATTGGTGGTATGCACTCCGGCACCGCTCAAGTCTCCAGTGGGATCGTTCAAGGTTCTGTCCTCGGCCCACTTCTTTTCCTGTTGTATTTTGACGATTTTGGCAACAATATTAAACATGCACTAAATAAATTTGCGGATGATACTAAACTAGGGGTAGGCTTGGATAAGCCTGACGCTCATATTAAATTTCAACATAGTCTGGACCTACTCTATAATTGGAGCTGCACTTGGGAATTGTCGATCCACCCAGACAAATCTGTTATTATGCATTTCGGTCATCGCAACCCCCACTATCAATATTACTGGGGTCCTTTAAACTTAAAATCTGTTACACAAACCATTGATCTAGGAATCGTTATTGACACTACTCTCCAACCAGCTGCTCATGTAACGCGCATTATTGCCAAGGCAAATGCACTAACCTTCCTTATTAACCGCACTATCACCTCTAGGCATCCCCCGGTTTACCTGAAACTTTACCTATCAATAATTCGGCCGATACTAAAATATGGGGTTGATTTCTGGCGTCCGTATCTTAAAAAAGATCTGCACTTGAAAAGGTTCAGAGGCGAGTTACCAAAAAAGTTCTTGGGCTATATAATTTGGCATACGAACAACGTCTTAAAAAATTAAACATCCCTTTCCTGTGGTGGCGATTTAATCGTGGAAGCTTAATTACTATCTACAAAATTCTTACACTTAACCACGGGGGCCCTGAGCTCAAGAAACACCTTAAAATGCAATCCTATACCGCAACGCGTGGACATCCCCTTCAACTTGAGTTTCTTTTCCATAAACACGAGTGGGCGCGGCATACATTTTTTTCTCGTCTTTTGCCAATCTGGAATGCCCTCCCACCCTTTGTGGTTTTGGCCCCCTCCACAAACTCCTTCAAGAACCGACTCGATAGCCATATTTCCAACCACCAACCCCACATCTTTACACACTACCTTGACTAGGACACCCAGTGTGTTTTGTTTCCCAAATTGTTTACGTTGGTTAAGTAAAAATGATATATTTGCACTGGGCTATATATATACTCTACAGGGTACTGTTTGCTACAAAAGTCACTTCTCGTAACTTGATACTGAACAAAGTGTAATTGAAACTGTGGGTTTTATATTTTTATATTTATATATTAAGACTAATCCATTATAATAATTAGAAATGTCAAAATGCTATTTTTGCAAAATGTTAGTGAAACTGTCTGTTTTTATATTATATAACGAAAAATTCCATTTTGGGGGAAAAATTCCAATTTGCTATTCCTGCAACCGTAATCATGTAATGCCATCTTTTTGGCACTTTGATTTTGTTTATTAAAGTTAAAGCTAGTGATATAAACAAAAGTTTAGTCATGTCAGAAAAAACCAGTATTAACGAATTTAGCTTTTGCAAATGGCTTAAGTTACGTGAGCAAACGTGTCCCCCCTAAACGTTTTGATATTTTCCCAGAGTTTGGTAAAGTAAAGTTGCCTGAATTTTTTTAAGTCAGTGTGTTAGAAAATAAAAAACTTAAAACATAGTTTTCCCAGCCCTTTTTTTTATTAAAAGTAGGACCGATGTTGTAATGTGAATTCTATATCAGTCTAGGGTGGAAATAAATGCATTTATTATGGCTGTAGCGCTGAATAGCTGTTTCCAGTAAGACGGAGGTTAAATACCTAACCTAATATAGTTTAGAGATAATAATGTCAACTCACTCAACTGTTTTTGATGAACGTCGGCGAATTTTCAATCCAAATCGTGGATTTCTTCAGGCCAAAAATATATATACACTATTTACACGACATCTGGAACACACACTTGGACTACACCAAATTTCTTCGTCTCTGCAGTGTTCGTTTGATTTTTGAAGTTTTATTGCTTTATTGCCCCTGTTGTGATTGGGCCAGTTTTTGGGGCCTGTTTTGGTGCTTCGTGCTGCTACGGTTTTGTGGGTGATGGGAAAGAGAGCTTTGATTTGGCCGAAGGCACCTTTAGTTAGGTTGCAAGGTGGTGGATTTTGTGTGGCTATTGCGAGTGATTCTAGTGCGAGCCTTGGATACAATCTCTTTTCGTAAAATAAAATTTCGGTATTCTCGAAATCGGCGTTATGTCCGGTGTCGGCATGGTGTACTGCCAGACCATCGTTTAAATCAAATTGTTGGACAGCGGCTTTGTGCTCGGAATTTCTTACTTTGACCAAGCGTTTTGTGTGCCCTATGTATGTAGTAGGGCATTTCAGGCATGGAATCCTGTAAACAACGTTGGATCTCAAGGCTGTTGGAATGGGTTTTGATGGCGGTTTGAGTAGGGTTTTGATGTTAGGAGGTGTCGAAAATCTGGTGTGGATGTTTGCTTCTCTAAGAATGCAGCGGATTGGTTCAGATACTAACTGTAGGTAGGGGATGGTGATGGTTTTTATGGGTGTTGCTGGCTCTTCGATATTATTGTTTTTGACTTTTTGGGTTGGTAGAAAGCTGTCTGGGTAGTGATTGAGTTTGAATTTCTTCCTGGTTTGCGAAGTGGCATGGTTGAGTGTGTCGGGATCCATGGATCGAATTTTGGCCCGTTTCAACTCGTTGTTGTATATGGCCTGTTTAATAGAAACAGGGTGGTGGGATTTGAAGTCAATGGTGCGGTTGGTTTGGGTGGGTTTCTGATATGGTTGAAAGGTGATGTTATTATTGTGGCGTTCGAGGAGGTCAAGGAAGGAGAGTTGTTGTTGTTCATTTTCTTGTTCGACTGTGAACTGTATGCTTGGGTGGCGGCTGTTAAGATATTTGAGCACACTGGAAATGGTATCGGCTTTCATAATGGCAAGGATGTCATCGACGAATCGAAACCAATCGAGTATATCTTCACGAAAAGCTATGGTAGTGTCTTCATCGTACTTCTGGAGTACAATCTCAGCCAACACTCCAGAGATATGGTATCCCATTGGACCGCCTTCCATTTGCTGATAGTACTGATTTTGGTGCTTAACGTACGTTGTGTCTAGTAGCAGTTTGAGAAGTTTGATGATTTGGGCCGGATCTAAATTAGTGTCACCAGGGTCGATGTCAGCATCACCGAGTAATTTTAGGACGTGTTTACAGGTTTCATCTCGAGAAAGGCTTGGAAAAAGGTTTACGGCATCGAATGACACCAAAACGTAGCCATCAGGAATATGTAGATCTTTTAGATTGTAAACTAGTTCTACGGTGCCTTCTGTTGTGAATTTTTCATTAACGAGTGGTTTTAGGAGTTTGCTAAGAAAAATGTCAAGCTGTTGTCCTGGTCCATTTTTAGCTGAGGTTATGGGGCAGAGAGGTAGCCCACCTTGTGAATTTTTACTTGTCCGAAAATGGAAGGAGGTTTTGGATTAATTTGAGTGAGCCGAAACCATTTCCAGTGTGCTCAAAGCTCTTAACAGCAGCCACCCAAGCATACAGTTCAAGTCGAACAAGAAAATGAACAACATCAACTCCCCTTCCTTGACCTCCTCCTCGAACGCCACAATAATAACATCACCTTTCAACCGTATCAGAAACCCACCCAAACCAACCGCACCATTGACTTCAAATCTCACCACCCTGTTTCTATCAAACAGGCCATATACAACAACGAGTTGAAACGGGCCAAAATTCGATCCATGGATTCCGACGCACTCAACCATGCCACTTCGCAAACCAGGAAGAAATTCAAACTCAATCACTACCCAGACAGCTTTCTACCAACCCAAAAAGTCAAAAACAATAATATCGAAGAGCCAGCAACACCATAAAAACCATCACCATCCCCTACCTACAGTTAGTATCTGAACCAATCCGCCGCATTCTTAGAGAAGCAAACATCCACACCACATTTTCGACACCTCCTAACATCAAAACCCTACTCAAACCGCCATCAAAACCCATTCCAACAGCCTTAAGATCCAACGGTGTTTACAGGATTCCATGCCTGAAATGCCCTACTACATACATAGGGCACACAAAACGCTTGGTCAAAGTAAGAAATTCCGAGCACAAAGCCGCTGTCCAACAATTCGATTTAAACGATGGTCTGGCAGTACACCACGTCGACACCGGACATAACCCCGATTTCGAGAATACCGAAATTTTATTTTACGAAAAGAGATTGTATCCAAGGCTCGCACTAGAATCACTCGCAATAGCCACACAAAATCCAACACCATGCAACCTAACTAAAGGTGCCTACGGCCAAATAAAAGCTCTCCTTTCCATCACTCACAAAACCGTAGCAGCACGAAGCACCAAAACTGACACCAAAAACTGGCCCAATCACAACAGGGGCAATAAAGCAATAAAACTTCAAAAATCAAACGAACACTGCAGAGACGAAGAAGCTTAGATGTAGTCCAAGTGTGTGTTCCAGATGTCGTGTAAATAGTGTAAATATATTTTTGGCCTGAAGAAGATCCACGATTTGAATTGAAACTTCGCCGACGTTCATCAAAAACAGTTGAGTGAGTTGACATTTTTATCTCTAAACATGATACTTCAACGTAAAATGCCGATCTCTAATATAGTTTTTCTCTAGAGTTTTTTTGTGTATTACAAGTGAACCGGAAATCTAACAAAAGTAAAATTTCCCGTGCATGTTTTCTTTAAATAATGAGTAGTTTGTCGCTACCACCGTGGCTCCATCTAGGAGCAACTAAACCTAAAATAGTATAGTTGCTGAATTTTAAATCTTAAAACTTCAGAGTCTACTGGACAAACCTGGAAAGCATTAAGTAAATGTTGCTGCATCAAGCCAGCATTTTCGTTAAACATTTAATTGTTAAACGTTTCATTTCAGTACAAATTGACCGAATTATTTTTACCTGCATTTTTAATTTTGACATTTTGGTCTGTTGGGAGCTCATCCTTAAGATCTCCCAGTTAATTCCCGTTTTGGCCTTCACTCCTAAATTTTAAGTGCCTATTTTTACTCTTTTTGTCACTATCAACATCTCCCTCTGTGGGAGAATATTAACAAAGATTGTAACGACACTAATTAAATATTCATTAGGAATATTCTACGGGAGCTGCAATCTGTCCCCGGTTGGCTCTTTCAAGTTTTCTACGAAATGGCTCTCTTTAAAAACAGCTGTCTATCTACCCCTCTGCAAAAAAGTTAGCACTGTCGTTAAAAGGTTGTTGGTTTCTATCCACAAAACCTCCCAGCATTGCATTGTTATGTTTAAGTTATGGGTCATACCTTTAAACCCTTTAGTGTCACATCACCCTTGTAAACAAGTTGTTTGGTAACCTAAAACCATCCCAGTGTGAGTAGTTTAACGATAAATAGAGCTGGTCATTTTATGCGTACCCATAGTATTCGATTCTCCGATCCCTATCGCAGCGGCTAGGTTTATTGAAATGCGGCGGAGGGTTCTTATCGCAGTCAACCCAGATAAAAAAATGACTAGACTTGAGCAGAGGCAGATACCATACGGGACATATTACCAGAGCAGCAGATGGCCTCATTTATTTGTTATAACGAAACAACAAACTTAACTTTGTACTTTAAACCTAGTGTGTTTCTTGATAAATGTCTTTTTTTTTGCCCCATTTTCAAATACTTGTACGATATTTCTGCACCAAGCAGCACGGACAGTATTTAGTTAATGGCTGCAAAAACAGTGTTTTAATTTGTAACTTCTAATTTACTTAAAGTTTTCCTAGCCGCAAAAACGTTAGACCCCGAAAAACACAAAATGGCAAAGTAAACATTTCTTTAAAAAGTGCATTTTATTTCATGTCAATTTTTTGCATATTTTGGCGGTCTTGTGTGTATTGCATATCTTGTGTGCACTAACCCTTATATTCTAGCTTTTATTCCGAGTGCTCAGGAAACCCGAATAAAATCCTGCGTTTGGGGGCGTGTAAACGTGGACCGCCAGAAAACGCTCGTTTTTCAAAACTTGCGAATTTTTTTCTTGAGCGTCCAAATGGCTCGATGAGGCAAATCTCGCCGTTTTCTCAATAATGGACCAAATCGGTCAAACTCTTCGCCATTTAATAGCCTGTCCTAATACAAACCTCTTAAGGAAGCCCAAATCCGAACTTTCCATCCAGAAGATTCTCAAATCTACATTTGAAAATCGTCCAAAAACAACCGCAGCACTCCTTCATCATGGCCGCCATTATTGAAAACTTGTATTTATGTATTTTGATTTTATTACTCCTATTATTCAGACAAAAAGCCACTAACACTAGCTCAGTTGCATTTTAGGAGGGGCTTCCTCTACGAACGTATTTAACCTCACATACATGTACAGACGACAATTTCCAGTGTGATATTTTTTATTGTGTTTGTCGGCCGCAATCCTAATGAAAAATTTCCACAACGATCGATTTGCCTTCTAACTTAAACGTTAAACATTCCAATTAACTTAATGCATTATAGCAACCAATTAAGCTAGTATATTTTACCGCATTTATACTTTTATAATAATCTTTTGCCCCCAGAAACGCTACCATATGTCCAACGTAATTCGACATCGGAATTTACCGGACACGAATTTTAGTGTATATATGTTTGTTTTAGTTCTCTAAAATCCGACTGGACCCATCCAAACGCTTCTGCTAGCTTGTACTACTATTAAAAACCAAAAGATATTTATAAAAGATCTGTTCAAACCAATCCGAAAGTCGAACTGTGCAATAAAACTTTGTCCCCAATCCCCCCCCCCCCCCCCCAGCCAAAACTAGTTGTGGTGTATAACACTGCAGTTTTCAGTTAAAGCTTATTAAATTTAATAGTAATGCTTTATGCATTACCCAAGCCAATATATTAAGCTTTAACCAGAGCCTACTCACATTGCAAACATGTAAATATTTATTCCATAGTCAATATTTCAAAGTAAAGGCCTATTTCCCAAAGTTCAATTGAGTAAAACTCAAAACAGGCCCGTCTTTACATGTCCTTACTCCTTCAAACGGCTCTGCACCCAGTCCCTTTGTTCAACCGACTTCTCCTCCCCACTTTCCATTGTTCTCCTGGCACTCTACCAATCAGACCCCAGCAGCTACCCTCGACGTCCGCGCTTTGGTCCAGAAAATCCGCTGCTCCAGCATAAAAAGCCCCAGTTGCCCTCCCTCTACAGCTCAGTCAGCACAGCTCACAGATCTCTCAGGCTAGAGGGGTCACGCCAGTCGGGAGTGGAGACGTCACGTCCGAAGGATGCCATGCCGGGCAAAATGGCAGTGGTTCGTATGTTTATAGTAGCTTTTGAAAGTTCAATTTAGGACCCACCCCCCCAAGTCTAAATTCATAGTTTAAAAGTTTAAACATAACTTCTAGCTTAGAGGAAATTATGGTGGTGACGCCTTACGCGGCATATTAGGTTCTCTCACCCCATAACGTCAGAGCGGTTCTCTTATTAAAAACCAACATTTTTTCTTATTTGTTTTAAATCTAACTTTAATCCTGTAAACGAGGGCCACCGAGAACCGCCTGTTTTTCAAAAATGAAATTTTTTTTCTTGAGGCACCAAATGCCTCGCCAAGGCATATTCAGCCGTTTTCTTAATAATGGACCGAATTGGCCCAAATTTTAAACATCAATAGCCTGACCAAATACAAGACTCTTGGGGAAGCCCAAATCCGGACTTTAAACCCGGAAGAACATTTAAACGACGTTTGAAGATCATCTCAAAGCCACTACAGCCTACCTTCAACATGGCCGCCATTGCTGAACTCTGTATTTTTGTATTTTCATTTTATCCCTTTTCTTTTAGGGCAAAAAGCCCGAACATACTAGCTTAGTGTATTGTAAAAGGATTTATACAGACAACCAATTTGTAGTGTGATATTTTTTATTGTGTTTGTCGGCCGCAACCCATATGAAAAATTTCCACAACGATCGATTTTAACTTCAAAAATGTTAAACGTTAAATGTTCCCAGTAACTTAATGCGTTATAGCATTCAACTAAGCTAGTTTATTTAACCGCATTTATACTTTATTTATATTCTTTTACCCCCAGAAACGCTACCATATGTCCAAACGTATTACGACCTGGCATTCTACCGGACACGAATTTTTCAGTGTATATATGTTTGTTTTAGTTCTCCTTTAACCTGACTGAGCCCTACCAAAATCTACGAATAGCTTGATCTACTATTAAACACTAAAAAAATTCTTAAAAAGATCTGTTTAACCCTCTGGGCCCTAGAAGCCGATATATCGGCTTTACATTATATACGTTTGAGTTAAGTAAAGAAAACCTTAGGGCCCAGAGGGTTAACCCATTTCCGAAAGTCAAACTGTGCAAAAACTTCGAATCCTCCATTTTTGCCCCCTCCCCCCCTCCCCAGCCAAAACTAGTTGTGGTGTTTAACACTGCAGTTTACCGCTAAAGCTTGTTTAATTTAATAGTAATGTTCTATGCATTACCCAAAGCCAATCAATAAGCTTTAACAAGAGCCAAATCACGTTGCAATCATGTAAATATGGAATCCATAGCCAACAATTCAAAATAAAGGTTTATTTCCGAAAGTTCAGTTGAGTAAAACTCAAAATAGGCCTATCTTTTCCGTCTTACATGTCCCTACTCCCCTACTCCTTCAAACGGCTCTGCACCCAGTTCCTTTCTTCAACCGACTTCTCCTCCCACTTTCCATTGTTCTCGAGGCCCTCGGCCAATCAGACCCCCCCAGCTATCCTCGGCGTCCGCGCCTACTTCCGGTAATGTGTATAAAACCCCAGCCCCAGAATACATAGTTAGCACAGCTCACAGATCTCAAGCTAGAGACCGGTCACGCCAGTCGGGAGTGGAGACGCCTTGTCCGGAGAATGCCATGCCGGGCACAATGGTAGTGGTTCGTGTTTTATAGTTTAGCTTTTGAAAGCTCAGTTTAGGACCCCCATATTCTAAATTTTAATTTAAAACTTAACTTTAACTCTCTAGCTAGGGAAAATTATGGTGGAGACGCCTGTAGCGGCATCTTAGGTTCTCTCTCCCCATAGGTTCTCTTACTAAAAACCAATTTTTCCAGTTTACTTTAAATGGATTTTTAATCTAAACTAAATGACGGTTTGATCTTTGTGGAAGTCAAATTGAAACAAACTGATGCCGAAGTGTAAAATTGCCGGGCTTTTTATAACTTAGAACAGTTCTCGAGGGAACTAAGGGAGGTTGATCTTTTTGTACTTGGAAAACTTAGAAACATAACTGTAGACGGTTGATCATGTAGAAACATACTGTCAGATAGACTTTAATCAGTTGCGGCTGTCAAGTCTTGCGGGTGTCTCCGGGAGCACCCATGATTTACTTTTTCTAAATGTGAAAATTTAATTGTTTACTCAAACACAAGCGTTGTAATTTCAACTTGTTGCCTATTTAAATAATTGGTACGCAAAAGCTTTCAGAAGCAAACCATAATGTAAAGTGTTGTTTTCATTCTCTGTTGCTAAAATAAAACCAGGAGTTTTAAGCTTCAGTCGTTTGCTAGATTTGATTAATTGTATTTTAGTGTAAAATTAAATGTGTAGCCCATCTTTAGATTTTAGCTAGTTAAACAGTTAAATCCACCGTTGGTGGCAGCGATACCGGCAGTTTAAGGTTAGGCGCCTTTAATTAGGACCGGCGCTTCATCCCCCATGCTGGGACAGTGTCCATGCTGTGTTGAATAACGTAAAAAGTCGTCATTAACACCGATTAACCTCAAGCTGAAACTCCACGTACACCAGGGAAACCGGGGGCGTTACAAGCACGTAAGCCGTCGTAGCGTCCGCCGTTACAACTGGTGGCAGCGGTGGGATGAACAGGTGCTGTTCCCGGCAAGCGTTTTCCCCCCAGCCATGCTACATGCCTAGAAGGATGCAAGCCACTTCCAACTAGATGTCTGTGGTCCAGCCAAACATGGCCACGAAGCAGATGCCTGTGACTACGTTACAAAAAGTCACGAAGCAGAAGTCGTACTAACGAAAAAAATAGTACAACCCCCGCCGCAGCTCCAACAACTGCCGGCGCCAGGAAGCAACAGCTGCCGCTTCCAGTTGACGTCCTCAAGCCGAGAGCCGTCTCAACCCCAACCAATGCTGTAGGAGAAGAGGCCCGAGAGGGAACCTGCGCTCCGTGCAGCCAAGCCGAGGATTTTGTGTGCTACACCGAGGTCCCGTGGATTTGACCGCCAGTGACGATCGACTCCGGAAAATCGGTGCCGAACTTCCCGTACTACGGTGGAACGGAAGGACAGCCTGACCGTACAGCGATTGTACAATTGGGTAAGTGTACAAGAGATATGCTTAGAGGCCGCCAAGCCGAGTGTTGTAGTTAGGGGTATTAATACCATTTAGCTATTCAAATACCAGAGTGCTGGAGGTCTTAGAAGTGTATTTTTTTTATGTGCAATCTTACTGGATTTGGGAGAGAAGTTTTTTTAATAATTCGCTCTACTCAAAAGTAACGTTAAATTTTAAGCGGCTGCTTTTAATTTTTGTTTCATTCATAAAAGCTTTATTTTGAAACCACGTTAACCATTAAGACTCAAAAATGTCTGAAATGGAAGAAATAGACGAAATCGTTCGTGATATCACAAACAAGGACTTAAAGAAGGCCTGTTTAAGACGGTAAATTAGATTTAACCGAACTTTCTGATGCACTAGCTAACGCTATTGAAAGGAGAGAAGCCGCTATTTTTGCAAAAAAAAGAATTAGCCGCTAAAGAAAATGAACTGTTTTTAAAAGCAGAAGAGTTAAAGTTAAGAGCACTCGAAGTTGCGGACGCAGACAAGCGCCGTGCTCATGAACTAGCTTTAAGGGACCAAGATGCCCAAATTAAAGACCGTGCCAATGCTACGGAATTAGCTAAACTGGACAAGCAGCTCAAACTAGCGAAGCTAAATGCTGCTACGTTAAATATTAACCCCGCTCCAAATGGAGCTAACGGCGCTCCCCCACCTCCCCCAAATCCAGTTGCAAAACATGGTAAAGTGGCCGACATAGTTCGATTGGTAAATAGGTGGACGCCCAATACTGACATTAACAGTTTTCTTAACATTTTCGAACGAACTTTAACTAGTCAAAAGATTCCTAAAGACCAATGGGTCACGGAATTACAACCCCTCATCGGTGAGGTTTTCATTTAAGTTTGTGATCAGCTAACAGACGCTGAAATGCAGGATTACGAAATAGTCAAAAATAAACTGCTTGCCCGTTTCGTACAGACTAAAGAGTCTTTGCAAACTCAATTTCGTTCCTTCGAAAAAACTGTAGAAATGCAATTCCAGGATTATGCATTCGAGTTAGAAACGTTATTCACTCGTTGGTTAGCTTTAGCTAAAGTTTAGCTAACTCGAAACCCCAGCAAGTTAATGCATGTTTCCCAGTTGGGAAAAATGCCAGTAAAATTCTTAAGGCTAGTACTCTGTCCGGTAGCATAGGGAAAAATAAAATTAATATTTTATGCGACTCCGGAAGCACAGTTTCGCTAGTTAGCGCCATGCTCGCAAGAGGTTGGCCACGTTTAAAACGTACAATTAAATGTCAAACTGCCTTGTGTAAGCAAGTGTTTACATTAGATCAAGTAAACCTAAAGTTAGATGATGGCACCGTGTTAAAAACAGTAGCGTGCATTACACCGGTCAACAATTCGTTCTGCGATGTCGTTTTGGGCGTGCCAGGATTAGAATCATTAACCCTACAGCGCAGACCAGTGATCGCCACGCCCCGTGGTTTTTCTCCCTTGCTATCAGAGGTGGCTGCGCCCCCCGTCAGAGACGGCCCACGTCAATCAAAGAAACGTAAGAGCCGCCGTAGACAAACTAGCCCCGCAGGATTGGTCAAGCCCCAAACCCCCACAGTGCTTTCACCAATCGTCGTTAAGTCCTCAAGCGTAGACGAAAGGGGTCTGCTGAAGACTTCGGAAGTCAACCCATTACGAAATAATGAGACCCAAGTCCCCTCCCTTAACCAAAGGATGGACTGTCGCCATCTTTGTTGGCGTAAACAAGCAACGAAAAATGTGTTGAACCTGCCTCTTAAAGGCAGAATAAAACGGAGTTTGTCAGCTAGTGATATAAACAAAAGTTTAGTCGTGCCAGAAAAACCCAGAATTAGCGAGTTTAGCTTTGACGAATGGATTAAGTTACGTGAGTTAACTTCCCCCAACCATAAGTTGGAAACAAATAATTTAAAGGTCGGCATTAAAAGTGTTCCCCCTATGTGTTTTGATTTTTTTTCCAGAGTTTCGTAGAGTAAAGTTGCCTAAATTTTAATCTAATTTAAAGTCAGTGTGTTAAGCATGTAATAAACTTAAACATAGTTTTTCCAGTCCTTTTTTTTTGTTAAAAGTAGGACCGATGTTTTAGTGTGAATTCTATATCAGTCTAGGGTGGAAATAAATGCATTTATTATGGCTCTAGCACTGAATTGGTGTTTCCAATAAAACAGAGGTTTAATACCTAACCTAAAGTAGTTTTCTCTAAATTAGAGTTTTTTTCTTGTTGCAAGTAAACCGGAAATCTAACAAAGTAAATTTCCCGTGCATGTTTTCTTTAAACAATGTGTAGTTTGTAGCTACAACCGTGGCTCCATCTAGGAGCAACCAAACCTAAAAATAGTGTATTTGTTGAAATTTTAATTTTAAGACTTCAGAGTCTGCTGTACAAACCTGGAAAGCATCTAGTGATTGTTGCTGCATCAAGGCAGGATTTTCGTTAAACGTTTCGTTTCAGTACAAATTGACTGAAAATTATTTTTACCTGCATTTTTTATTTTGTCATTTTGGTCAGTTGAGAGCTCATCCTGAAGTAACTCTCAGTTAATTCCCGTTTTGGTCTTCACACGTAAATTTTAAGTGCCTATGCTTTACTCTTTTTGTCACTATCAACGTCTCCCTCTGAAAAGAGAATATTGACAAAGATTGTAACGACACTAATTAAATATTCATTAGGAATATTCTACGGGAGCTGCAATCTGTCCCCGGTTGGCTCTTCTTTAAGTTTTATACGAAATGGTTTTCTTTATAAAAAAAAACTATCTGTCTTACCTCTGAGGGCAAAAGGTCAACTCTGTCGTTAAAAGGTTGTTAGTTTTTATCCACAAAACTTCCCAGTGTTGTATTGTTATGTTTAAGTTATGGGTCATACCTTAAAACCCTTTAGTGTCGAATTCAGCATGGAAACAAGTTGTTTGGTAACCTTAAAACCATTCTAGTGGTATTAGTTGCTGTTAAATAGAGCCGGTGTTCTTCTGCGTGTTCACAGAATATTCTCTTCTAAAAGTTATCGTAACCTAGGTTGAGGGTGGACGGCAAGGTGTTTTTGGCCGTCACACAGAAAAAAAAGACGCGGCAATTGGACATAATCCGGACTTGTACGAACGATTAAGCAGCGGGACGCCTCATTTGACAGTATTCTTTTAGAAAAACCCTAACTTTGCACTTTCACTTTAAAACTAGTGTGTTTCTCGATAAATGTCTTTTTTGTTTGCCCCATTTTCAAATACTTGTACGATATTCCTGCACCAAGCAGCGCGGACAGTATTTAGTTATGGCTGCAAAAACAGTGTTTTTAAATTGTAACTTTTAAATTTACTTAAAGTTCTCTAAGCCACAAAAACGTTGGTCCCCCAAAAATACAAAACGGCAAAGTCAACATTTATGTAAACAGTGTATTTTATTTCATGTCAATTTTTACTTAATTTTGGCAGTCTTGTTTTCTGCATATCTTGTGTGCATTAACCCTTTTATTATAGCTTTTATTCCGAGTTCTCAGGAACCCCGAATAAAATCCTGCGTTTGGGGGCGTGTAAACGAGCGCCACCGAGAACCGCCTGTTTTTCAAAAATGAAATTTTTTTTCTTGAGACACCAAATGCCTCGCCGAGGCATATTCAGCCATTTTCTTAATAATGGACCGAATTGGCCCAAATTTTAAAAATCAATAGCCTGACCAAATACAAGACTCTTGGGGAAGCCCAAATCCGGACTTTCCACCCGGAAGAACCTTTAAACGACGTTTGAAGATCATCTCAAAGCCACTACAACCTTCCTTCAACATGGCCGCCATTGTTGAACTCTGTATTTTTGTATTTTCATTTTATCCCATTTCTTTTAGGGCAAAAGGCCCGAACATACTAGCTTAGTGTATTGTAACAGGATTTATACAGACAACCAATTTGTAGTGTGATATTTTTTGTGTTTGTCGGCCGCAACCCATATGAAAAATTTCCACAACGATCGATTTTAACTTTAAAAATGTTAAACGTTAAATGTTCCCAGTAACTTAATGCGTTATAGCATTCAACTAAGCTAGTTTGTTTAACCGCATTTATACTTTATTTATATTCTTTTACCCCCAGAAACGCTACCATATGTCCAAACGTATAAACGTATTACGACCTGGCATTCTACCGGACACGAATTTTTCAGTGTATATATGTTTTAGTTCTCTTTAACCTGACTGAGACCTACCAAAATCTACGAATAGCTTGATCTACTATTAAACACTACAAGAATTCTTAAAAAACATCTGTTTAACCCATTTCCGAAAGTCAAACTGTGCAAAAACTTCGAATCCTTCATTTTTGCCCCCCCCATCCCTCCCCAGCCAAAACTAGTTGTGGTGTTTAACACTGCTGTTTACCGTTAAAGCTTGTTTAATTTAATAGTAATGTTCTATGCATTACCCAAAGCCAAGCAATAAGCTTTAACAAGAGCCAAATCACGTTGCAATCATGTAAATATGGAATCCATAGCCAATAATTCAAAATAAAGGCCTATTTCCGAAAGTTCAGTTGAGTAAAACTCAAAACAGGCCTATCTTTTCCGTCTTACATGTCCCTACTCCTTCAAACGGCTCTGCACCCAGTTCCTTTCTTCAACCGACTTCTACTCCCACTTTCCATTGTTCTCGAGGCCCTCGGCCAATCAGACCCCCGCAGCTATCCTCGGCGTCCGCGCCTACTTCCGGTAATGTGTATAAAACCCCAGCCCCAGAATGCATAGTTAGCACAGCTCACAGATCTCAAGCTAGAGACCGGTCACGCCAGTCGGGAGTGGAGACGCCATGTCCGGAGAATGCCATGCCGGGCACAATGGTAGTGGTTCGTGTTTTATAGTTTAGCTTTTGAAAGCTCAGTTTAGGACCCCCATATTCTAAATTTTAATTTAAAACTTAACTTTAACTCTCTAGCTAGGGAAAATTATGGTGGAGACGCCTGTAGCGGCATCTTAGGTTCTCTCTCCCCATAACGTCAGAGTGGTTCTCTTACTAAAAACCAATTTTTCCAGTTTACTTTAAATGGATTTTTAATCTAAACTGAATGACGGTTTGATCTTTGTGGAAGTCAAATTGAAACAAACTGATGC
>JAHWFP010018445.1:0-32780 GCA_023313725.1 Lithobius niger
TCCGTATTTATTTAACCCTTCTCGTGATTTCTCGTTGATGCACTCTCGTTCATATGCTACGGGAAGTTCCTCCATCCGTGTCCTCCCCTTCTATCGTTGCTTTAGTTTTTGATTAACACATTGGTTGTTTTGTTTATGTGAAGACTGGCTTTTACTAAACAAGCCTTTACTATTAGCAAGAATTTATAGGATTAGAGAGGAGAATTTGTAACTCTAAAAAATCCCTATTGAAACGTCTTACATTCATTCCTATTAGTTCCTTCCGAGTTTTCAGAGGGCGCCACGCATTCCATCTGGTAATTTTTGCTCATTTTTCAGCTCAAATCTAAAGTAAACTAAATTACAACTAAGCTGAACTAAAAAGTAATTAAATATTGATTAGAAATTCCTACACAAAACTCATGGCGCCTTCTATAAACTTAGACGGAACTAATAGGAATGACTCTAAGACGTCTCAGAAAGGGTCTCAGTCACAAATTCTCTTCCCCAACCCTATAACTTCTTGCTACTAGTGAGTAAGAATGCCTGCGCCACAAGATCTATCGTAAATACTCCCTGAAAAAGCACTGATTGGCCACCATCTGTGACGAGCAGTTTTCAAGTGTTCAGGTGTTTTACGGCACCAATACTAGAACCAACTCGCGTCATTTACGATTTCCCTTTTTATTTCTGGTCCGTCGCCAACGATGCAAAAAAAAAGTTAATCAATTCTTGCTGTGAACTGTCTATACGACCTCAAGTACGGCTCATTACAATCTTAAATAATTTTAACTCAACTCACTCCTGCCGAAAATATCATTACAGTTGGCCGTCCGTATTTCCTTAATTTAATCAACTGCCTAGTCCTTAGCTCCACTCGAAGAATTCGAGAGCTCGTTAAAATAAAATAGAACCTTCTGGTTCTTTTTTAGACTTGATTCGCAGGTTGCGGAAAACAGAATCCCCCTGTTTCTTTTACCTTCTTCGATCCGTTTGACGGCTTCGTTATTTTATCGAGGGAAATGAGGTCGATCTGTTTTCCTTTCATTACGACTATTACTTCTATGAATCTTTGCTGAAGTAATAAAAATTGTTAAACCTACAACTCGACCATGCTCATGTAAATATTATATGGTACTGATAATATTTATTTTGTGCCTGCAAGATACTTACGAGATATAGTAAATGATTGTTATTCTAGATTCGTAATCGTTTCTTAATGAGACTTGCGAGTTGATCAGTCCATTTTCATCTACGGTGTTATACGTGTTTACTCATCTATATATAATAAACTAGGGCGTCATCAGTTCCACTGTCGACAAAATGGAGCAAAGCTATTTTATTCAAACGTCAAAATCGGTCGACGAAAAGTGAAAATATCTTCAATTTGGTTTATTATCGATCTATCTGGATTTTATATACCGATTCCGATTTCTAGCGATATTGCAAATGTGGGTAAGGAATTACGTGAGGCATTCTTAATCTGTAATCAGGATCGGGCCATCCTTACAAAATCTGCTTTTAGTTGCTTACAGTTAAAGCAACTAAAACATGTGGGGCCGCTGATTTAATTTGATTTTAATTGAGAGCCGTGGTATAACGCCGCCTGTTTAACATCAACAATCAATCTTTTAACAAACGGATACCTTTAACAATTAAAAACGGCTTCGCATCTCGTTGTTGTTTTGATTTTGGCTCTTGCTATTGGTCCATTTTGTCACCCTGATGTTTCCTCAACCCCATGTCCGATTCCGGATTTTCCTTTTGATAAACCTTGTCCGGACTTCCGTGCTACTGCATGCAAAGTGTGGTTTAGATAGTCCGTGTGGTTTTCGCGAGATGCGCGGTCGAAGATAGTTTTGCTTCATAGCGAAGCAACACTCCAATAAATAAAAGACATGAAAGGATCATGGTACTTCGGAATTTCCAATAAGGGGCTAGTAAGTGAACTTGAGCTATTTTCTCGTAAAAAAAAAACTTAGTAAATTAGTAATTTAGCAACCGTTGAAGATCTGAAATAGGCCTATAGAAACCACATAAATACCAATTTTTTTAATCTTCTTATTGGATTTCGCTACATTTTAAGTCTGCTCTATATAAGGACGAAAGAAAAACTACTAAAAAATATTTAGTATATAGACAATTAGTAATCATAAAAATCCAAACAAAGCTGTGACTGTAGTAAAGTCCCTGAAGCAAGCGCAAGGTATTTTAGCTACACAAGAAAGATGGATATGAACGATTTCTTCAGCTACGAAAATCACTCATACCCAATATCCGTCTCAAACCTAGGAAATCTGAGATAAGAGACAAGCCTACTCTTCCTAAAATCAATATGTCCACCAGTTCCTACTTGAGGCTAACCTTATAAAAAGGAGCAGGAAAATGGTTTCCCCCATCGATTGCACACAATGTTCAATGACCGTCAGCGAAAATGTGCATCAACGCAACATTGGGTTAATCGGTTAATATATAATTTCGTTCACATCATGCTGTAATCCACCGTTTGTGAACGACGGCACAGCTGGTGTTCTTAAGCGCAGCAGTAATGACATTGTGCGTAGTTCCCACAGGGGAATACGGACCGTCGAAATAAAAACAACCGTTCCACAAGGTAATATTTCTGTGACCGTGAGTATGAACGTTTACCAGCTTTTTGTACTTCACCATGAACCTTTGGTGACCTCCCGTCAGATCAAAAACCCGTCAGATCGAAATGATCGAACATCCCATGGGATAGAAATACAATCAGATAGAAAAGGTGCTCTTCCCATCAGATAGAATTATTTTCCCATCATATAGAATTTTTTTCCCATCAGATAGAATGTTTTTATCACTAGATAGAATTTTTTTTTACCGACGGAAAAAAAGGCATGGCTAACCAGTATGGCACAACCAGTCTTATAGGGCTCATCACGACATACGAGTGGTAGTTTTTTTTTATTTATTTTTACTGATTGCTTTTTTACTGATTTTTTACTGAAATACGGTGACAGCTGATAGGCTGCTTAAATTGGTTGCGGTTTGCATTGTCAGCATTTAAATAATTTTATCGCATTAGTATTGTTTTACTCTTGTTTAAGTATTGCTTTTTGAATTAGTTACTAAGTGTCACAATAATGAGCGCATGCAAAGAGTAATTTTAGTGTAGGTAGTACTTTAGATGAGAATAAATGAAGAAAACTATTGAAATTTTCTTTTTATTACTAAATTAAATCCAGAATGCAAGCAGCACGCCAGCATTGTGCACCCGCATCAATTGTGACAGCATCAAAAGCTAATCTGGTAACTTTCAATTTTCTAACGAAAAATGTGGCTCATTACAGGCATACTTTTACGCCATTCTTTAGCGTTAAATAAACGTAGAACTTGGAAAACGTACACTTCTGTCTACTGACTACTGACTATAATAACATTAGGGCCTGAAGAGGAAGAATCTTATTGTTTTCTGTTTTTTTCGTAGAAAAATGGTTTAAGTTTGGTTCTATATTTTAGTTTCTATGCAAAAATCGCTCTATAAATTAAAAGAAAAAAATCCCGTTACATCGAAAAAAATCCCATTAGATATAAAAATATTCCCGTTATATCGATAAAAAATCCCGTGACATAAAAATACATTTTTCCGTCAAGTGCGAAAGTTTTCTATCTGACGGACCGTGCGATACTTTCTATATGTTGGGTTTTCGTTCTGACGGGCCTCAACCGAACCTTTCCACTGTCCATATTTTTCTGACCGTGACTGTGTACGTTTAACTATCTTGCATACTTCACAAGAGTTCTTTCATTATTGGACCTCCACGACCAGGCAACTACGTAGCAAACGAAGTAAAAAAAAAAAAATGATGTCCGCTTCATGCAGCAAATGTGAAACCGAAAACGAAAGTAAAGAAACGAAAATAAAATTAGGCTTAAAGGGGGACACGATTATTAAATAACTGCTAACAAAAGCGACGATTTTAATCCATTTTTTTTCTTTGTTACATTGATATATTTTTCGACTATGAAAATTAGACATTCAATAAACCCAAACTAGTCTACTACGGTTGGTTCGTCAGCGACGTAAGGGTGCATTTATACGACAATCTCGCTTTGCGTTCTCGCAGCTGTAAGTTAGAAATCATCTGAAATTCCAGCACAGCAGAGGTTTTACCTCTGTCGGCTCGCAATGAAAACAGTCAGTAATGAGAGTTCAGAAGCGACTGGGAAATTGTTTCGTCAGGAGGAATTCTTTAAATTACTGCCACGGATTGTACGATTGCATGCATTACTCACACGATTTCAGAGATAGCTATTGCAGCTACCAGATTGGTCTGAATCCTGGCAACTACCGACTTCCACCTCTAAATGTTGTAGTTTTCATATTGGACAAAATAACCCATTACACTCGTACTTATTGTCTAATTAATTGTTAAATCCGGTTACACACATTGGTGACCTGAACATTCATTTGAATTTTGATTTAAAGCCGTCTATCCACTGTGGTATCATAACCAAATCTGTTTTCGCTAGACATTTCGATTGTTAAGCGGTGTTTTCTGACTCTTGATCCCCAAACTTTAGTGTGGGCATTTAAAGTATACATTAGGCCTTTCCTGGAGTATGCCATCCCGGTTTGGTCTCCATACCTCCTTGGTTACATTGACAGGCTGGGGTCCGTACAACGCAGTTTTACGCGTTCCCTGCGTGGAGTCCGCCAGTTTTCACCTGAGCAAAGACTTCGTATGCCTGGTGTCGAGCCCCTCGAACTACGACGCCTCAAAGCGGACTTGATCCTCACATTTAGGATTATCATGCTATCCATGGTTTCTTTGAACGAAGAGTGGTTAGTGGTACTCGAGGGCACTCTCTGAAATTGATTGTATTGGGATGCCACTATGACTGTCGGAAGCATATTTTTACTAATCGCATTTGTGGCTCCATGGAACTCCCTCCCCGAGACTGTTGTGTCGGCGAGTACGCTTGGTGCCTTCCGGGGATTGTTGAATAAACTAGATCTTTCCCGTTTCCTTGCACGCTCCTATCAGTGATTCCACCATGAGTTCTTTCTTTTGGGACCACTGTTAGTCGCTGCACCAGCGACCTTTCCGGGTCCCCACCTCCCTTCGGTGGGGTGAAACCTATTATTATTGTTGTTACCAATGGCAACGATACTTTCGTCATCGTTACTAAATTCTAGCTGCAAAAACTGCAAAAGTATAGGCATTCTTCATTATGGGCTCGTCACACATGACGTTGAGGATTAGAGAAGAGTAACGCAGAGTAACGTACAGTAAATCAGTTATTTTCATCCAGTAAATTTACTCTTGGGAAGAAGATTGTATCCTCGTTAGCGTTGTAGTAGGTAAATGTGAGTAGATGGTGGAAATGAATGAAATCCATACCGTAACATTGGGGAGGGGAGGGTAACATTCCTTGTCTATCTGTCTGTAATCGCACTGGGCAAAGGCCAGTAAAAATAAATATAGTAATCATTTATGTACAGAAAAGAAAATTTAACTAGTTTGATGCGTAAGGTAAGTTTAACTGAATATAAGTGACTAGTCATTATTTATGGGGGGGGGGGGGGTTTAAAAATGTAACCCCCAAATTTTCTATGCCCCCCCCTTCGAAACTCTGAAAAAAATCTTGTTACCCCCGCTCAAGGTAAAAAAATAGTGCAATCCCCCCCCCCCAAAAAAAGGGCACACGCCGATTGACATTGTCTGCAGATGCTCAACGGCAGCCCGCATCGAGAAGTTATACCACAATAGGTGTAGGGAAAAGGTGCCTCGTTTTTAACGGAATGATACGTTGCGTTAAAAATGTTCTATCAAACACCGATGTTCCTGATATCCATCTTGTGTCGAGATAAGTAGAATGAACGCACTATCAGCACCTGAAAAACAGAAAAAGTCAAGAAACCAGGAGGCAAGGCTTTGATAAAAAGTTAATTTAAAAAAAAACTATACTTGTAGCACTGCGACTTATAGCTTCAAAACCATGTAAACACCCACATCATGAGGGAGCCTGCTCCCCCGGAATCTAATGTGTTTTTATAAATGTTGACTGCTAAAAGTGGCATTTTTAAAGGTCTAAAAATGACTTTTTCTTCAAGTCTCTGGTCATTGTTCTTTTAGTGACAACCCCCCCCCTTCTTGACGGGACCAAAAAATGTATCACCTTCCTCGGGAGGGTCCAAAAACGCATGCTCCCGCCCAAATTTCAGCTGCCCGCCCCCCCCCCCCCCCGACGATAAATAATGACCGGTCTTACGTCAAAACAGGATAGGAACACGAATAAGCGTTTCCGTAATTATTCAGGTAACACAGTCTTGTTGGGTTTACTCCACTTGACACCCTACTGCTGTATTCAAACTTTTTTTTGGTACCATTGTATTTTTGAATGAGTTCATTCAAAAGCCAACAGATGCAACCTAAAAATCAAACAACAACCGTATCGGAGAATCCATTCTCCGTTATCAGGTTTTCAATAAAAACTGCTTCAATTCACATGGCGGCACATTTGACGCTTACCCAACTGAAGCCATGAAGGCAGAAATGCACATGGCTAGTATACTGTCGAGTCACACAAGCTTTAAGGGGAAGTCAGTTCCGAATGACGCAACCATTTTCGTATGCTTCTTCTAAAGGGACACGCGAAATGCTTTTAATTTTAAAATTAAGAAATTTTAAAATAAAAATCTATCGTGTCTCTTCTAAGAAAAGGCAGACAAATAAAGGTGGAGTTTAAAACCTGTCTTTCCTCTCGGCAAGCCGAGCAAGATTGACACTGTAAATGCAAATCATACAAGGCGTATGGCTTCGGGCTATATTCTAAGCTTTATGGGGGGTGCACGCGTCGACGTTTTTCGTGCAAAGTTGTTAGGCTTAAATTTATTTATAATGGGAAAATATTCTTTGAAAAATTTACTCTCTGGCACCAAATAATTGTGTACTTGTGGTTGATGCGTGAGAATTACTAAAGACTCCGGGTTAGTTCTAGCCCTAGTATTTTTTTTCAGCAAATAAAACTTGGGAATACAAAATTACTGAACAAAAATACCAGGGCTAGAACTAAATTTTAGTCGTTAGTAATTCTCACGCATCAACCTCAGGCGAACAATCATTATTTTTTTTTTTTGGGGGGGGGGGGGGGTATGGTAGCAATGGTTTTAATTTTGTTTACGTGTCTAATGGTGGAATACAGCAGTGGGGTTTCCCGTGGGTAAAAATACTACGGTAAAGCAAGACTGTGATATTAGAAACCTTACAGAGAAGCTTATTCGTGTTCCGTTCCTGTTTGACATGGATTCAGTTCAACTTTGTGTTAAAAACGTCAAACGAATTTGTTTTTGTTTCCTAACTCATGGTACTTTGGTATGCCACGTTTTTCTTCTGTACTGTTTGTTTATACACGAGTCCCCAATAATCGAATAAAGCAAATGAACGGATTGTGATATCTCGTTTACAGATTGTGGTATCTGAAACCTTACAGGAAAATTTATTCGTATTCCATTCCTATTTTGACACGAACTCGTAAACCTTGCATTAAAAACAACAAATGAGTTCATTTTTAGTTTCTAATTCATTGCAGTTAGGCATATAACGTTTTTCTTCTGTACTGTTTGTTAACAGTGTAGTCGAGCATTGAATTTCGTTCGCTTTGCTCGCTAATTAAACGCATATTCTTGGTATTTGCTTCTCTGCATCACCTTTCAATTAGCTTTCATGATTTTTTTCCATCGTGTTTAACAAATCGTACTAGATAATGCGACGTATAAATTTCCAATTGTTTGGCTTTCATTGGTTGGAAGTACGGAAAAAAGTGGCATCTTGGTTTTAAAAGGTATTCAATCCACACGTTTTTCATGAGCGGGACGCGAGGATTGAGCGAACGGAGTGAGCAATTTCTACATATTATGAAATATAAATTTTTTTCTTACAGGCAGCAGAAAATGTAAAGAATTCCATGAATAACTTGTGCGCAACAATGCGACCTAGGTTACGTTCTAGCCAGTACATCGATTTAGTGATGCAAATTCATCAACTAAATTACGGGAAGCATGGACCGATGCTAATGGAATGAGCAAGCAAACGCTATTGCCAGTAAATACTGATGCGTATAATTATTCAGACATTCAATAGCTGAATACAAAAGGTAGTACCGTACAAAAACGGGATAAATAGATACCATTTTACGCTGCTTCACACACTTTACGAAAACATTAATGCAGAACTGTATTATTGTGCAACTATAGGCCTATGCTGAAGTACCAGCTTGCACGGGTAACATTTCAGAATAAAACTCCGATAAAATTTTCTCTCGCTCTGTCACCTTCATTGAACTTAATCACAAGCAGAGAATGAGGAAGTGTGCAAGCTAGATATATGTGTATACATATATATAGCCTTTCTATTCCTTGGTGGCCGGTCTTATTGGCAGTCTCTATCGTCCAATCCTATTGAACGAATGAACGGGTCCTTGGGATTTCGCTGAACCAGTCCAATCTCGGTTGCAGCTGCTGCGGACTAAAGCGATTAACGTGCTGCCGACACCACCCCCTTCTTCCCCCAAATCTTCCGCGACCCCTTCTCCTTATTAGGCTGTTATTGGGTATTGTGCAAAATAGTGGTCTAGACCCTATCTCTTTCTCCACTACTACCCCAACCGCTCCCCAACCCCGAGCAAGACCCATCTATCAGCAAGACTGCCATCTAGCGCCTTCGTGCATCTGACGTCCTATTCGCAAATCCCTTTCTGTCCCAGAAGACGACATACAACACCAAAGAGAAAAAAAGAAAAAAGAACCAAGCGCTTCACGTCGTTCGTAACGCCTGTTGGACCAAAGTGTTGGGATGATGAGCTGTTCGTTTCGTGGTAAATTAAGGAATCGATATTACGCTGGCTGGTCTGTCCGTCTGCGCCGTCCATGAAACGAACCAAAGCCTTTCTAACTTGAGTGAGGCAATTGGATGTCTGGGTCGCATCGGCTCGACTGTGTGCTTGCTTGCTTGCTTGCTTTCTTTGCGCTTTGCGCGAATTCCGTAAGCGCTTGGTTGGGTTTGCGACGCGGGATGAGATGTTGCCACAATAATTGCCTGCTCGTTGACTGATAGGGGTGATAATACGAGCGGCCAAGAAAGGGCTTGGGATTGCAGTTGCGTGTGCAGTTCTGCCTTCCAAGTCAGCCACTCAGACTCTCTTCCCTATTAGGCTGCTTCTCCTTTACTTTGGTCTGCTTTGCTGCATCTCACTTCGCCTTTGCTTTTGCGGTAGAAAAGAGAGGGGGAGGGGTTAGGTATGTACACTCCCCGGCATTCAAGCGAATGAGAAATCTCATAAGCTTGCGGACAGTCGTTTCGATTACTTACACAGCCATGGTGTCGCCTTACACTTCAAGGGACACTTAAACATTTCCAAAAGGAGAGACCAAGCGATGCGTGAATGTTTTAATGGAAGGTCATCGCGACTGTGGAATGATGAAACGTGTATGCGTATATTTTATGTGACGTCCATGTAAAAGGTTGCCATACGTGACACATAAAATTGACTGCTGGCCACATGAAGTTCAAGGGTTCACATTTTTTACCCTAGAAAGTACACACAATTTGCCCTACAATGTTTTTTTTTAAGTCCCAACATGCGCAATGGACAGAGAACAGAATCCACGGGCAGGCTTCCCATGATAACTTTCCGTCAAAAGACTTGCTGCTGCCTGGTAGGCTGACAGACGTGATGTACACTGGAGAGTTGTGAGAAGCAAACATTCCGTCCACTTGGTTAGTAGCCTGTACTCGGCAGCTGTTGGTGTTCAATTTGGCTGGAGTCTCAGGTGACCCCTCACAACTATAGCTCCGGTTGTGCATTGCAGTTAGTGTTCGGTTTGTGTTACTTTTGTGGAAAAGTGGTCAATAATTGACATGTCAGACAATTTTTAATTTAGCTGGAGTCTTTGCTCAGCCTCCAGCTTTAATTTAATTTTATGTCTAATTGAATGTTTCGTCTCTCCGTTTCTTTTGTTCTTTTTTTTTGTCCACTCGGCTGCTGCTGCTGTTCACTTTGGTTGGGGTCTCGGGTTATCCCTCACAATATTATATCCCGTTGTGCATTGCAGTTAGTTTTCGATTTGTGTCACTTCTGTGGTAACCTGGTCAATAATTGACATGTCAGACTTGTCGAATAACTTTAATTTCAGCTGGAGTCTTCGCTCAGCCTCAAACTTTAATTTAATTTCATGTCCGATTGAATGTTTCGTCTCTCTGGTTCTTTCGGTTTTTTTGTTTTTTTGTTTTTTGGGTGGTCGTTCTGTCTTCGTTTTACTGTGATAACAGTGTGTGTGTGTGTAAATTATTTTCGGTAACTGCCGATGTTACAAGCCATACCTGTCAGGCATCGATGCAATGACTGACAAAGTTCCTTCGTGACGGTTCGAGATGTTACACTAATATCATGATTGAGTGGCAGCTTTACCATCTCAGTGGTATCCCGGGCCACTATATTGTGACTGAGGTTGGCACTAACAACTTGCCTGTCGACACGCCATTAAGCCTCAATCCCCCTAACCAACTTTAACTTTATTTCGTAAGTAAAGGTGCCCTAACGCATTACATATACTGTGGTTGCAATGTTATACAGCATATAATCAAATAGAAGTATATTTAAACATTAAATAAAAATAATTTTTTAGCCACTCCAGTTTAAATTAGTCCAGTCTCAAAATCACATGTGTAACACAGTTGCATACTCAATACTATGCATACTCAGTTTCTATATATTTAGTCTAAATAGTTCCAGTAACAAACGATAGATTTAAATACATTTGTAAGTAATGGTAAATGTAACTAGCTCACCTACTCGGTTACAGTACAAAATTGTTGTTACTTAATAACGAGTGCCTCGCAGTTCGTGCCCTGGTCAAAACAGAAAGTAATAAAATGTGTTGAATAGTTTGAAATGTAGGCCTCAAAGTCGTTTTTGAGGGAATTGGTTGTAGGGACCAAAACCACAGAGGTGGGAAGGGCGTTCCAAATTGGTGGAAAGCGAGAAGAAAACGTATGCTGGCTCACTCATGCCTGTGGTATGAATATTTCACTTTCACGTCCATGCCTTGTGGTGTAGCTTTGAAGTTTGAAATACTCACAGAGCTGAGGACCGACATAGTTAAATTTAAGCATTTTGTAGTGGGTAATAAAACTTCCCCTGGTGGACCGCCAACACAGTGACGGAATACGCCGAACTGTGTTGGAAGGAAAGAATGCATCAGACAGACCATAACGAAGTAAGCGAGCGACGTTACCAACGGAGCTCCCCAGATGACATTCAGTTTATTTGTACAACCACGCGCCATGGCTATTTATTGTGACGTGCATATCACGTGACTGGGCTAGTCCAATCAGATAGCCAAACAGCCGTTGTTCTCGTTCGTCATTGGCTGACTCGTGGTGACGTCACGGCAAACAGCCATTGCGCATGGTTTAGATACAAAGTATGAAATCGGATGTTAACATTATCGGAATTCAATGAGACTGATAAGTAGTATCCACCCAAAACCAAAACTGGTAGAAAAACCCGCCAAGTTTCCAAAAACGGTCGGCCTTTGAAGGTAGTGATATCATTCCACCAGGGAAAGGCCGCCAAGGTTAATTCTATTAGCCAAGTTAATCGCACATATTAATAGTTCGAAAGTTAAATGAAAACTAGAAGCAATCTTCACGTTTTCATTTAACGTCCAAAGTGTTATTCGGTGCGATTAACATTTTTGCACACACTGACTAACAATCGCTGATTTCGTTCGCTTCGCTCACTCAATCAGCGCATCCCCTTCAGTTGTTTTGTTTATCCCTGCAACTTCCCCTTAATATTTCAAGATTTCGTTCACATTTAGTCATGCAGAAACCCCCGAAGGTCGCTGTTACTAAAACAACAAAACGCGAAGCATTTTTTTGGGGGTTTAGCTCGTGTATGCTCGTATTGTTGCGTAACCATCATCTAACGTGCATCCCTTTATTCTTACGCAATCCACGGCAACGTTAATGTTTCTTTATTTTGTCCTTCGTTACAGTTCAGTTTTTAGTTCGTCCAGGCTTTACAATAAATCTAAGTTCCAGTCTTGATTGTTCAAGCCATTGTTGCTTAAAATCTTTGGTTGCAACTTGGAAGAGAAACGAAATTTAAATTCGCCGGTGGCAAATTTCAAAACCCTCCCACGCATTTGTCCTGACCCCTACAAACTCCCAAACCAACAAAAGAACCATCCTCAGATCACCAAGCATCCGTGTGCAAAAATTCACGTACGTAGGCCTTCGCAATTTTGCGCTAGCCATGAGCAAAAAGTCTATGGGATTTAACATGGGAAAAATCTTATTAGCTAGCTAGCTAGCTAGTTAGACAGTAACATAAAAACAACGTTATTGACGCATCTTTTTCTCTATGATTGGTGGACACTCGTCCTTTAAATTTTAGTTTTCTTAATCTCTGACCCTTCCCCTTACATTTTCCACAATTTGAAACATTTCTGTCGCATTGGGATTTATCCTCAACATGCCAAAATATGCTTTCAGTTGCTTACAGTTAACAGACACATGTCTGCTAGTGAGCCGCCTTTTTATCATTACAATCAATTTTTAACAATCGGATGTCTACAATGGGATGAACTACTGTTACTTGGCGGCGACACACTAGCGTGTGTCTAGATAATAGGCGAAGAATAGTGTTGACTAACATTTTATAAATGCGTTGTTCGAATTGTAATCACTGAGATTATATTGTTTTGAAACTGGTACCCTCAATGTTTAGTGTTTTTCCCCCACAATTTTCAAATTTGCCTGTTAAAAAAAATAACGTGTTGAACATGGGGATATTGGTGGGGAGGGGGGGGGAACGGAATTGAGGCTTAATGGCGCGTCGAAAGCCAGGTCATTGGTACATTGGGGACATTGGTACTCTAAACAAAATTCGACGGGAGGATTTCTTACACAACCCAAAAATTGGGCAAAATAAGTTCAGCCTAAAAAAAAAAATGCAGTGCGAATGCCTCACATGGACACGCAGCCTTACTTTCGTATTCCTTGGCAAGTCTCCTGACTCGAAGCTTTAGTTTCAGCCCCCAGTTGGAATTAGAGCTGGAAGCTATTGACCTAGTAATGCAGCGGGTTATAATAATAATAATAATAATAATTTTACCACAATAGTGATAGGGCACTGGAATTAGGGCGTGACCCACTAACACCAGTCCCAATTAAAAGCAATCAAAGTACACAGAAGTTAAAACAAAAATACCGCAATTGAAAATTTTGGCGGATATTAGTGGATAGAGCCGGAATGGTTGTGAGGCGCAATACCGTACCGCAACGCGTGATGGGGGTTGTCTACTAGCAAAGCCTCTTGATAAATGGTGTAAGGTTTTCTGAGAGCAGCTCCCTGCGGAAGCCTTCCTCCGTTTTCATACCAACCGTCCTGGAACGAAGAGAATTCCAAATTGGTACCACCCTGACCGCAAATCTCAATGAATAAGCCTTGGGTCAAAATCCTGTAGTTCTGCAGATTCCCGGATGGTACGAACATCTTTAATGAAGCAAACAGCCCTCATTAAAAGACACACACATTCACAGTCTGAGAAATGAAGAAAAAACAACTCCCTCGACTGGGACTCAAACCCAGGACTTCCGCACACTAGGCTGGTTAACCCTCTACCTTATGATTTATTCTTTATTTATAATATGTCTTTTTTCCACGTAACCGATTGTAAAGTTTATTGCATGTCATGGTTGGTTTTGTGTGTGTGTATGGACGGAATATCGAAGACTGGATCATTCTTATAGTTGTGTTGGCAAGTTTAGGAAAATTGAGCCTTGATGCAGATGTGGTTCCAAGTATTTCTGGGCTCAGATAACCTTTTTTCCCCCGGCAACCGGTGTTCACTAGAAATCCTTATTCACTGGCCTTTCACTGGCATGTCAACAGGCATTTCCTCTTTATAAGTCCTTATTCTAGAATTTGTTTTGGGTGCGTATACACTCACAACCAACATTCTAGTTTACCCTTGCGAAAGTATTTCTGGGCGAAAATGGGAGACTTCAATGAGTACTTGTGGGAGATCGTTGATGTTTGAACTATCAAAAACTTACACAGGGACTGTATGATTTTCAGAGCTTTCCATTGCCTTCTGCTCTCGTGGCAGGTATACTTGTTGCATTTCTGAAAGTGGTAAAGTATCCTGCTTAGACAGTAGTTGCTGTATTAGCTGATCCTGGAGGCGATTCCTTCAAAGATTTTCCTCCTCTGTATATTAGTGAGCACTCCGCACTGGCGTCAAATTTCTGTCCGTCTACACTGCGTACTGTTTACTTCCATTTATATGTAAACCGCATTGATTTGCTAGTCAGAATTGCTACTGGTACACTCTGGTAAGAAACTAGGAACAGCAACGTAATTCAAATGCCATCCTGCTTGTACGTGTATTGGTTGCAAGGGTTTTGCATTGGCTTTACAATCGATGCTGGTGTCCTCTCGTCGTCGTATTTTCCCTTGGCTTGCGCAACGGTGGTCGAAGTCCGTATTGTGGTTCTTAAGGTTAAAAACCTTCGATGATGCGGGAAGAAAGCTATCAATAAAACTTTACTAACAAAAGAGTGAACCCCACAGTAAACATTAAAACACTGCTTTGAGTTTCAGAAACAGCATGTTTGTTTCCTTTTTCAAAACTACAACAAAAAACTTACAGTTACAATAATAGTGGTAGTGTCTTAATTTAGATTATGAGTAGATTTGAAAAAACCTAGTAGTTTTGACGGCTTGCCATGATCAATAGGTGTTTCACCTCAGGAAATTTCCACATTAAGATTTGGGCAGACAAGGTCTTTGTCCGCCCTCTTTTGGAATACGCTACGCCTGTGTGGTCGCCGTAGCTCTTCAGAGACGTAGATTTGATTGAGTCAGTGCAGAGAAGATTTACTAAGAGCCTTCCGGGGCTACGCCAGGTAAATCATATCGAACGCCTGACTCGAGCAGGTCTTGACCTCCTTGAACTTAGACACTTACGCTTCGATTTAATTATGACATATAAGATCTTGCAAAATCTGACCAAAATTGAGATTCCTTTCTTCGATTTGGCCCCTTGTTTACATTTTAAGCGTGGACATCCCTGGAAGTTGGCAGTAGGTATTGCACGACTTGACTGAAATTTTTTTTTTTCATTTCGCATTCTTCCAGTTCTGCGTGCTAGTACGGCATGTAAAGACTCTGAAGTGGGCTTCAGGCACGAATTGCACCAATGTAACTTCTCGCTACTTAATGATTGGTATGGTATAACTGGCTTGCCCCTTCTGTGCTGACCACTTTGGTGGTGGTGAATTTTCATTATTGTATTTTTTATACATTAGGATTGACAAGTGGATTGGCCAAAGTTTGTGATCCATTATTTTATTGTTATTAACACTGGCGATAGCCAGTGTTAGTAAGGGTCGATAGGACCTCTGTGTTAAACTCTCAACTTGAGAGCTGATAACTCCATCAAAAGTACACATCTTTAAACCAAATTTGGAATCTAGCCTTGACTAGTCAAGGCCTGTCTGCAATCCGAAAATTGTGAAATTCGGCCCAGCCAAACCCGAGATGCAGACAGGGACCAAATAGACAACTTCTTGTTCTGCTTCTTTTTCTTGTTGTTCTGGGGATACTTTCGTCTATCCTCTCAACAAGTCAAACCATTTGTCCTATAAAGCTGGTTCTTAGCTCATTTTACAGGTATTACTCTGTAGATGTGCCCTTTTCATAAGGCCTTTCCTAATTGGTCAAGTGGTTCAGGGGTTACGGAGCTCTAAACCACCAGATTGCTTGTTTTTCATTGTTTTAAACATTGTTATTATGCAACAATACCAATTAGCAAACGCCAGCTACAAGACAGACTGAAGATTAAAGGATTTGTTTCTATTGTTACCATTGGCGATAGCCAGGTTACTAAGGGTCAGCTTTGGGTGTCTTGTGTTAAACTCTCAGCTTTGACCGTCAACTGCACTGTTTTACAGTTTAGCTGCAATTCTAAAAGTAACACGAATTAATAAACAAAAACGGAACGTTAAATGTTAGAGTAAGGATCTAAAGTCAAAACCTAGAAGGAACACGGACAAGCTTTGACAGTAAGGGTCTAGGTGTAAAATTTTGTCAGTAAGAGGCTGGTAAGCATTAGACCCTTACTACCCGGTGGCCAGCAATAAATACATTTTTACGAAAAACTGGAAATCCTCCTACAATGACCCATGTGATGAACAAGTGGTATTATGGTTATACGTTTCCTGCTTTGCTTTACGTTGAAAATTATTTTTCAATTTAGTAACATGCTAGCATATTCGTAGCGGAGAGCATTATGGTAATCCTCTACCATAAATCTACGAAATATAATAAAAAATTCTAAAGCATCGTAAGACAAAATGCCAAACTTCACAAGAAAATTGTGTTATTAAAGTTCCATAACAATATTCTAAGAACAAAGAAAACCTGCTACAACCGTTCATACACACGTTCAGTCCGAAGAGACTAGAACTAAGCTAACCACCAGGTAGTAAGGGTCTAATGCTTACCAACCACTTACTGAAAAAATTTTACACCAAGACCCTTACTGTCAAAGCTTGTCCGTGTTCCTTCTAGGTTTTGACTTTTAGATCCTTACTCTAAACATTTAACGTTCCGTTTTTTTTATTAATATAGGAAAGATTGACAATGATACCCGGCGTTTCCCTTCACTCGTCCCTCACGTTTGGCGAATCCACCGGGGGCCATTATGTCCCTGGTAGGTCTAACCTTGGTGGTAAGACATTCGTGACACCAACCTATTCCATCAACCCTTCCTCTAAAGCCGAGCCATTGTCTTCATTTAAACTTTTAAACTTTTGTAAATCATAATTTTTAGTTTTATGTTGGATGGCAGCTAGCAAAGCATAGGTCCTTGCCCTGCCGGCTGCATCTGCAACAAATTTTTTATTATTATTATTATTAAGTGTTTTACGATTGTACATTTAACTAAGGACGATTTAACCTGTATTTTAATTTCTTTTTCCATGTTTTGTTGTATCTTTTTATTCATGTTAGCTGCTCTTTTAATTTCAGACTGGATATACGTGAAGGATTGCTCCCTTTTATATCCGATAGTTTCTTTGCTGTATAAATGAATTTATTGTTATTAATATAGAAACTAACTAAAGGAACATTAAACACTCATTTAACACATGTATCACAACTCGGATAAAAACTTCAATCCATACCACTTTAATTTTGATGAAATTCTTTCCGTTCACTTTCATCAGAAGTACGCACCACAAAACAAACAGAAAGTGATTACAACATCTCTTCTCGGAATTCAAACAACACACTACCGGCGGTTCAAGCACTATCATTCTATATTCAACGCTTCGTCCAGTCTGACGTGACTCTCTGGTACATTGTCTGCTCAGTACAGTCCAGGTGAGGTTCATGCAGGGAACCTGTTGATGTCCAGGGAATTTGAGAGCTCATAGGAGGGTCTCACGTCCCTCGAATCCCTGGCTATCAACAGGTTCACGAGAAAGCAGGTGCGACTCATTAATCTCACTGGGGCTAACCTGAAATGCATCGAGCCGATAGTGCACCCGAGTGTCACGTCCAGACTACACGATACGTTGAATAGAGATCAGCCGGCGGCGCATTGTTTGAAATCCGAGAAGAGATGTTGTAACAACTTTCTGTGTGTTTTGCGTTGAGTCTCTGACGAAGGTGAACGGACAGAATTTCACCGAAAATACAAGAGGATTAGAAACACGGTTTTATTTTTTTTAACCGAGTTGTGGTAAATGTGTTAAACAAAACTAGCCTTCAATTATGTCTGCTCGGTACCACTGTAACATGTTTACATCGGTAATATTTCTATAGTGCAAGGGCAGTTATAGATAATTTTTTGGAATACGAAAATATTTGCTCCTATTAAACTCGTGACTGCTTGTGTTGGCTAATTATTGAAATCGTATTGCCAACATATACACGAGCGAGTTTAAGGTGGCAAAAATTTTTGTTCTCCTAAAAGATCAATAACTATTCGCCTCTGGTGGGGTATTTAATCAGAGTATCTCGTGAGAATTAGTCTATCAGTTTATTTATGTATTATTTACAAATATTTATGGGCGTATGTAATAATTTATACATTTTATATTTGTGTTGTTTTTTATTAATTTATTATCAAAAACAACAAGTTGACATACCATTGAAGATTATTTTACATATCAATATCAATATTTACTTTTCAAACAAACATGCAATTATATTAATTACTTGTCTACATTAATATTTCACTTAATTATCGCACATTCACCCCTCACACTTATTTACTGGTCAAATTTTGTAAAATTATATATTAAACTAAATGGCAAAAACAGGAAGTTTAAAGAGTGAATCAAATTGTAACAAAAAAAAATTCTTTTCATAGGCTACCTGATTTATTTATTTATCATTTTGTTTATTTAGTCAGTAGGTTTTAGTTTTAAGATTTAAATATCCAAACGACTCAATATTGTGACATTCCCAAGGTAATTTCCTAAATATAAAAAGAGTAAAATACTTTGACATATTTCCGAAATTATTTTTCCAAAGTGGTAATTTGTGTTTAACTGATTCAGCTCGTAGGCTACAGTTATTCTTAGAGTTCCTAAATTATTGTCCATTTCAAAAAAGTTTTTTGTTATAATCAAGTAGTCTGTTAGGCTATCGATATTAAAAATTTTGCGATCAAATTTAACTTTCTTGACCTTTTATTTTTTTGCTGTCCTGGAATAGAACACGAGTAATTTTATTTTGTATTTTCTGCACACGTGTCAATAAGGTATTGTTTGTTAAGCCATAAACTTCAATACCATATCTTAGGTGTGATTCGACCAGTGCATCGTACAACAGCTTAATTTTTTAAAACATGACCCGACCAATTTCGTTTTGGGAGCAACGTATGGGTTTTTGCATCGAGCTTTGTTCCCTTCTCTAATGGATGGAGGAGAGAATGTCCTATGCTCCTTCAGTTGTGGTTGGTGTTTTGTGGCTCACTCAAGTTGGAATCCGATTATCCTCACTTGCCTTGCATCATTCTGTTTCTAGTCAACTGGGTCGTGTCCCACTTTCTTCATTTCTAATTATCCTTCTTTGGCACCACTGTGGTTGAGGGCTTTTGTTTTTGGTTTCTATTGTGTTCTTCTATTCTTTTCCGTGGGTTTAAAGTTTCTGTTTTTGTTTTTGCCCCTTTTTGTTCAATGCTAGCTTGCTGCAACGTGAAAGCATTTTGATGTCAGGAGTAACGGTAACTAGTAAACAACTAAATTTTTATTTGTCACTATCTTCAAAATATTTCATCAACTACCTACCAGAGGTTGTTTTGGCTTGTATAATATTCAAAGTTACGTCAATCAAATTACCATCTACATTACCTTAATCTGAAAGCATGCAGAGATTAATTTCAGTTGCATATTGAAAAGGTCTGCAGTTCCTGTAATGTAGGCCTGAAATTATAAATGTAGACATGAAATCTAACTTTAGGACTAAGTAAGTTTATAATACACTTGCTGCCATGCTTTCTCGGCTTCCTCATAAATACCGGATATGGCTTGAGGGGTGGGTCAGGATGGCTAATATTAAGACCGAAAGCAAAAAAAAAAAAGACGATAATTACATAAAATTCGGATTTTCTACATGTCGTTGCTGACTAAACTGATTTTACTCTATTAGTAAATTAAATTGTGTTGATATTTATTTAGTGACCGAGTGCACGAAGCGTACGAGGTCCCATTTTAACTCAACGGTTTGGTAAATGCGTGTTTCGCAGTCACAGCCAAACGTGTGAACCGATCATCAAATCCAAGATGGTGGCTGAAGTTAGCGTCCAAAAAAAAAAACGGTTTGGGGCTTGTCACTTCTAAAGTGTTTAGGAGATCGAACAGAAACTAATAACGAATAATATTCCAAGTTAAATGTTCTAACTGAATATTCCAACTTAAAGAAAAACCCCATTTTGGTTTTTTGGTGCAAATACAAGCCGGCGTGCCTAAAATGGCGTAGAAAAATAAAGCTAAAATTTGAAAAAAGGTTTTTTTTTATGGTTGACTGACACATGTGAGAGTTTTTTTTTTTGGGAGGGGGCGAGCAACATCTACCATTCCCACAACTACTACGTACACTAGTTAGATTAAATCATTCACAAAAGGTTTATTGCTCTATCTATTATAGAGCAGTACATTTGCCGCCATATTGGCACCAGTATGGGTTTTGGAGGGCATAACTACAAGGTGCACTACATAAAAATGGAGGGAAAAACAACGGAAGAGCGGATTTCTTAGGCTTAAAATAACGTTGTTTTCTCCAACAACAAAAATCGCGCGTTTTAGGTCTAAGAAATCAAACTTCACAGCATCGGCTTCAGTATGACGCCCTTCTATTTCTCTCTGCAGTGCCCCTTGCAGCTAACCCATTAAGGCTCTAGCATAGAGTTATATATACTACGTCGTGTCAGTGCTCTATATGTATACTATATATACAACCGTAAGTGGCAGTCATCAAGAAGATAGAGCAATGAACCTAGACTGTATTGTTCATACATCCATATATACACATATGTAATTTAATGAATAACTTTGAGTGTGCTTTTAGCTTACACAGATGTCGTACTGAGGATGTACGCAATTTACTAAAATAATCTCAAGAAAGTTCCGGCAGAACATTGCGTATCTCCGTGCACCTGGCTGATGGAACTAAGCATTTATAGCTCGTAGCGCAGGGAGTTGCCGCTTACGGTTGTAAAACACCATTCTTGGTCGTAAGTGCAGGAGCATTTAGCCAAATTTCCACGCCTGACAACTGGTGTTCAGCTGCGTCGTCGAGTGAGTGTAAGTCTATCGCACTGAAAAGAAACCGTTTGGTTCTAACAGCCAGTTTGCACAGCCGTTCGCTTTTGCTGATGACATGTTTGCCCAGCGACAGTTTGCCTCTCTTTCCATCTCCATCACTGGTTCGCTTTCACTATCCATCTATCGCTCTCTCTCCTTCTCCTTCTGCAGAATGCGTGTAAACTCCATCGATTGCTGTTGAAACCGTTTTGCCGAAATAGCTGCTATTATGCAAAAGCAGGAGAGAAAAAAAAGAGGAAATAAGCCAACAAATGCCACAACAACAACGACTAGGACGAATAGGAAAGCTGCTTTTCACATGGAATAGAAGCAGGAACGCGCGGGGAAAAGAGAAGGCCAAAAGATGGAATAAGAATTGAAGCACGCAACATGTGGCGCCCGAATAGGACGACCGAGCAAGTTGGTCAGAAACGCGCTTTGAGAACAGCGTTTGCTCGTATTTCACCAACAGACTGCTGGCACAGCAACCATGCGCCGTCTGCTGGTGTCCGAAGAGAGTTGGTATAGATTGGATCCCACAACAGGATACGAAATCTAAGCCAACGCAAAATGGGGCCTGGATCAGAACAATGTGATATAAGCATTTATTCAGTGGCGGATTTTGACGGTGATGACGACCGGGGTACCCTCCCACCTTCCCACTCAAAACCCCTCCCTGTTTTCTCTTTGTTCTTATTTTACCCTTTTAAAGAAAAACTACTGTAAAATTTAAACAAACAAAAAATTAGGCAAATCTTTTGTGTTCTTTCACAGAAAAATCCAATTAAGGAGGATGCGTGAAGGTAAGGGGTGAAGGGTGGAGGGAGTTCTTAGATTTCAATCTGAAGCCAAGAAGTGGATGAAAAACCGTAAAGACTTATATGGTTGGAGTATATCAAATTCAGTTTGTGACTCAAACGTTCTTCAACCATTAATATATCAAATCTTTTACCTTTGTATATACTAGGTATGTCATTAATTTCTGCCAAGAAGTAATAAATATACTATAAGAGTGTCCATGTTATAACTATTGCTTCATCTCTCGTCACAAGGTCATCTGGTAGAGAAGCTGGCGGTTTCGTTTCGAAGATTCATGCCCGTTGATTCAACATCGCTAGAACCTCATTTTACCAGAGCAGCACTAAAAGGCATCAGTTTTCTGCACGCGCGTGAACTGGCGTTGAGTCAGAGCTGTAACACGCGATTTCTGCCTCAGTCGGCCTCTTGTACTAGCCACCTGCTTCGCCGCTTCACGCTCATGGAATGCTGTTGCAAGCGGAGGTGCTGCATGCCTGGATTAATCGTTGCCGGAGTGGTATTTTTCCGCATCTGTCTATCTATTATGTTAAAAACTATGTAGACTAGTTTCCCCGAGGTTGAAGGGGCGCAGTTCCACCTTCATTGTTGATCCTCCCTCCCCTTCCCACCAACACTCCGTCCCTCCTTCCCCTCACTCCCTTAGGCCGCCCGCTCACTGAGCGACTTGGCCACGTGGCCAGGTTGCTGCAGCTAATGAGAATGCTTACCGTTTTTGTAAAACCACGCACTAATCATTTTCATTGGCTGCAGCAACCTGACCGCGCGGCCAAGTCGCTCAGTGCGCGGGCGGCCTTAATTCCCTCCCCACCTTCCCTACTGCCACCCTCCCTTCCTCTTCCCTATCCCTCCCTTTTTATTTTTGCATTGAATCCTCAACAACCTTTTCACCTGGATAGTGTCATTTTAATCTCAACTTAGAAACGGTTGACAATGAGGTTGAATGTTTCTCGTTAATCTGAATGGTTTATCCTAAAAACTGTTGCATTCCTTGTTTGCTTGTGCAACTCATTATTTAATGTGAAATCCACGTTGTTACCCGGTTAGGGTTAATGCTCCCTAAAATCAAATAAACAAGCCAACATGCTATCCAATTGACGCACGCCCAAAACAATTTTTAACAATTGGTTTTTAAAAATTGATTTCTAACGATTGGTTTCAAACAATTTCCTATTGATTTTCCTTATTTTCCGGCCTCAAATATACCACATTTTTCGATCAGAATAAAAAAAAAAAGACACTCTCCAAGTTGTACTTGGCCAGCATACAAAATTTCATCAAAATCTGTTGAATCGTTTTGGAGTGATGTTACTACAAAGAAGCCCCAACGAGTCAATGCGTAAGGAGCTATACGCTCCAAAAAAAAATAAATAAATGCAAATACAGATTAGAGGACACAACCTTCAATTTTGGTATACTTCATAGTTAAAATTACCAACTCAAACATGCAGAGTTTTATTAGTGTTAACCTTAAAAAAAAAAACTGTATTTCTTGTTTTCTTTTATCGAAAAATACGGACAGCAGTTCTAAAACGTCGCTTTTATTCCGATTCAGCAGATACTTTCTCCGGCGGAAATACTTTTTGAAATATTCAAGAACAGGTCGGCAACCTCATGTTTTTTTAATCAAGCCAATCGCTTATGTCCTTGTTTCAATATCTACGACAGAATCAAAACAAAAGCCTGTAGAATTTTTTTTCTGGGCTTTGCTGGAAGACGTTATTCAAAACTTAACGTTTAACAAAACAAGACGAAAGTATAAATAAAAAAATAAATAAAAAGCGGGAAAAAAAAGAAAAACCTTTCCAAGGAGATGTGCTCCATCGCATGCACGACGTTTTTCGAACATAAATATAAAATCACCTAGCCTAAAGACAACAAAAATTTCTGTAAGTCAGTGCTGATCAAACAATAGTTGTGAAATCGTTCGTACAGAATTGCAAACAGAGCTGTTAAAAATCGGCGCGATCGATTATCTGTTGTTTGCACGGCCAACAAGCAAAGGGGAAGCGTTCGTTCGATGGTACATCCAACGCTTGGGCTGTCGTAGGATCCTTGGAGCCAACGTCGTAAACATGAAGCGCATAAACGACAAGAAGACCGTAAAATGCCAAAACACGACCGATGCAAGAAAAAAAAAACGGGGGATAAAAAAAAAGAAGCAGGAAAGGTATGCGAATATTCCATTTTAAAGGTGCGTATATTGCTAGAACTTGCGCTCATAAAAAAAAATAACCATAAAGTTCGCTTCGCTGAAAAGGATATAGACTCTCCAACACTTTGAATTCAGTTGTCCTCAGGCATAGGTGCTGGAAGATAATCAAATATTCGAAAATAGCCTTCATATATGAACACCTTATGTCTTGGTGAGAAGATGAATATTTCTCAGGATATATGTATATTATAATATACGTCTGTTAAAGTCAACTTGTTAACAGTATCTGTTACAAGACGGACAGCCAAAGACTCAAGACTGTAGACTTAAATAAACACAGATGCAAACCTATTTACTTGCCTTTTGGACTTATATGTCAGACTGCCTTAGCGGGGAATCGAACCCACGGCCTTTGAAACCAAAGACCGAGATCCTACAGCTGAGACATATGACACGGCCACAAGTAAACGACCATAGACAGCATTTACCACGTGATTATATACGTATAACACTATTCATTCGCCACTATAGGGACGCTTATTTGCCGAGCCACACTCCAAGTTAAACGAATGAAACACTTAAACGTGAATTAAGGATTAAAGACGGAAAGCCAATGGCTCAACATGAGTTAAATCGACACAAATGAAAACCTATTTACGTTGCCTTTTGAACCTAGATGTCAGACTGCCTAAGCGGGGAGTCCAAACCAAAGGCCGAGGTCCTACCGCTGAGCCATACTGACACGGCCACAAGGAAACGTCCATAGACAGTATTTAATACGTACATATATACAATAAACATACACTTTTCAAAAGGCAACGTAAATAGGTTTGCGTCTGTATTATTTAATATCTATTATATTCACAAAAGATGATTTTAGTTCAAATCAACTTATAAATCGTAACGAAAAAATATACAAGCGCATCATCAGCTAAATTGTCGACAAAATGGAGCGTAGCGATTGCAACAACCCGCGTTGCATTGTAGACAGATTTGTAGCTCATTGTTTTCGGGTGGGTCATCATATCTTGTTTCTTTGTCCATTTGCATGCGCATCGCGTCGCTGGATGGCATTGACGGCGTTGCTTAGTTTTCCTACTTTAGTTTTTCAGCAGACAAAACTCCCGCAAATTTGAAGAACACTTGTTGGAAAGCATCAAATTTGGAGTCCAATTGAGAATTAATGCTGGCTGAAATTTGAGCGTACATTACATCCATCTTGATATTTATTAACGATGCTGCAGATTTTCGCGCTTGGGAAACTACTGGTGAACCAATAGGAGAGCAGCTCACCCCACCTATGCCTACTGTAACTTTGATTCCCCTCAACAACAACATCCGATTTTAAATTTTCTTTGTCAAAACCGTCTCTGGGTTTAACGCTGTCAATGTACATAGTCTGGTTTAATTGATGCAGTGTTTATTTTGTGATTCGGATACAAGGGTTGCGTTGGAGTCGATTCATAAACGGAGCTCTTCCCGGACTTCTGCCTCGCTTCGCTCCAATAAATACATACAGAAAATGCAGTGTTCGCAAAACGTTTAAATAGTTCATACCTCACACAGTGCAGCATACCGGGTGTCGCAAAAGTCAGGGGTCACCAGGGTGATATACCCGAGTGATATACCCAGACGGTGGAGGGGGGGGGGGGTATATCATCAGCATGAACAACAATAAAAATTCCCCGGTGTATCAGCGTGACCATCCGGTATATTAACACTGCTAGCAGGCAGTACTTATTAGATAGAGTTCGTTCGCGCACGAGAATTTCAGAAAATTGGACAGGAGGACGAGGCGGAGGCGGCAGCGGCGCGGCTAACAATGTCAAAATGTTACAATGCTGCAACATATAACAATAAGGTAACAATAGGTGAGGCGCACAATATCGGATTATAGCTCACTCGAACAAGATGCAACAATGGTTGGGTGCCGGGAAACTAACATTGTCGTTGTTTGAGCTAGCTAGCTCGTTGTGGAGAACCAAAATTAAATAGTCTTGATTCTTTCTTAAATCTTCAAGTTTTAAACCGTAGGGTGCGAAGTCAAAATTGGGCGGCCGACATGACTGAGTGCTTATTTACTTTTTCAATGCGGGCTTCGGGAAGCCAGTTGAATTGTTTCGACGATTGTTGCCACGATACTGAACCAATCCAGAATCAACTACTTATCGAGATGACGCATGCTAAATCCAGTAATACGCTAATGTGTTGCCAGCAAATAATAATCACGGGACAAACCTTCGGCGGAACCTAAACATAAGTATGCATTTCTAATGTTCCGTTTTTTCGAAAACAAAAATCGGTGGACAGTGGACACATATAAAATGGAAACGAAAAAGCCAACAAATTAATTGAGCAAAAGACGGCTTCGCCGTTTAGAAAAAAAAAATGTTAGAGCTCGTATCCCCATACTCACAGCCCTGAAGGTACGAATAAAAACGGTTAAGAGTTCACTCGAACGCAACGAACTATAATTTGAACTTCACTTCGCAAAACGCACACCCACAAACACACACAAAATAGACGCCATAAACAGCAAAACGCTACAAAATTGAAAGATAAAAATGCATACACAAAATGAACACAAATTATAGTTCGTTGCGTTCGAGTGAACTCTAATCCGTTTTTATTCGTGTACCTTCAGGGATGTGAGTATGGGGTACGAGCTCGAATGTTTTCTTTCTAAACGGCGAAGCCGTTTTTTGCTCAGTTAATCACTCGTGTATATCACCCGGGTGACTTCTGACTTTTGGGACACACGGTATATTAATATTAAAAGAAACACCAGTCTAAAGAAAAGTACCAGTTTAAAGAAAAGTGCCAACATAGAATATAAAGTTCAATAATAGCAAAATAATATAAAGGTACAAGACAAATTTTTTTGCGTTTTCCGACAAAATTTAATATTTACGCTTTGGTTTAGTATGGCTGATCTTTAGTGTAAAGATATGTTTCCCTTTTTCAGTTTACTGATAATTGATAGTAAATTAATCAGAGTCACTGGCATCTTATTGGACCAGAAATTGAATATTTTTTTTCTTGTTTCTTTACCATAATAATTTTTAATAGCAGATACCATAAACCTGTAGGCCACCTAACTAAAATTCAGTTCTGGAAGCATTTCTACGTTAGCCAGAAATATTCGTCAACGTGCCTTAGATTAACATGCTATGCCGGTTTTTTGTCCAATGTCTAAAGTCTCAAGACCCGTTTCCTTTTTCAACTGCAGAGTAAATTAATCAATGTCACTGGCATCTGATTGATCAAAAATTGAATATTTTTTCTTGTTTTTTTACTATAATCTTTACTCTAAATAATGATTATTATTTTTTCGTTATTTTTCAGTTTCCTAAAAAACGAGAAAAACGAATTGTCATCACTTCCTCCTCCTCATTTAGGCCAATCTGTAGCTTATAGCATAAACCTGTAAGCCGCCTAACTAATATTTCAGTTCTGGAAATACGTCAGATGGAAATATTACCTGGCTTCGATTAACATGCGATGTCGGTTTTTTTTTCATTGTTAAAAGCTCTCCTCAATAACTCAAGTAATTTTTAAAAGTCGTTGGTATTCAATGTATGTTTAATTTTTTTTCTCATTCTTCCGTTTCTATATTGGACAGTGTTCCCACGAGAGCCGACAGTTTGGTGAAATAAGGATCTCCTAAATGCCTTTAGGACCATATGACGTGGGAGTAACTTTTCCTTTATAGGTCACCGCTAGTTACCAAGTCTACTGTGGTTGAATCAGAGCGTCTTGCCGTCCAAATCTTACTTCGACCAAACACAGTATTCTGCGAGTGATATTTTACACACACATTCTACTGCGTAAACCTTGCACTGAGATATTTTTCAAGGACGGCTACTATTTCATACTTCTGGTAAAATTGCTGATCTCTCATCTTCAGCTAACCTACGTTCGTTTTTATGTTTTAATGTCTGGAATAAAACTAGTTCCCGAGTGCCATGTCTCCTTCATATTGATTTTTTTATTACTATTTTTTTTTCAGGACCTTTCTTTTGTTTATTATTATTTTTTCATTATTTTTCATTTTCCTAAAAAACGAGAAAAACGAATTGTCATCACTTCCTCCTCTTAATTTAGGTCAATCTGCAGCTTAAAACGAAGCACCTGAAAAACAGTAAATTTGTACGAAAAAATCATTGGTTCATAATAGTTTCCCTCGTAGCATAGAAAGCCAGTTTGCTATTAAGTATAATTTGATAATTCCCGCCAAACCTCAAGTGAAGGGGGGCAGCACCCTAATTGTGAAAATAACGTTTTTTTAAAGGGAAAAAAAAGTCACATCTTACATGGTAAAAACATGATTATGGTTGCGGTAATGATGATAACGGTGAGAGTATATCTTCATAATTTTCGAACGACAATTAACTAATGGGAAACCGGTAAACGGCGGCCACCAGCCAATCACGCTTCTTTAACACGGGTAAAACGAGAACCGGGTATTTTATCAGTAATAATATAACGAGAGCGTAGTTTTTTATCAATAAATTTTCTCAACCAAGAGTTACATTCCGAAGCTGAAAAAACACCGAGCGGTTGCATAAAATTGCAAATTGCATATTGCACGGCCTAGTTACATTGAAGTAGTTGAATTTACAATTCCTGTTTGCACGAAATAATGAAAGCATGCAAGATGTGACCACATGCACTCACTGGTTCGCTTAGATCTGTAGGAATACTATTTTCTACTGCGTCACCATTAGTAATGCAGATTTGTTTCCCCAACAATATATCACCAACTTAACCGAAACCGAAAGTAACCCACGTGAAAGCAGACAACTGACAGAGCGCTTCAAGGAAAGTAAATACGTGTTTTATTTTTAATCAAAGTGTTGTTCAAAGTGTTGTTGTTGTTTAAAATAGAATATTCCGTAATAATGTTAAGTTTTGCGATAATTGCTATTAATTTATTGCCACTATATCCGCTTAATTCAAGTACTGTATAAAAAAGACACTCAAGTTCGACGCATAAAACGTTTAAAACACCGGTACCTAATATTTCGGAGCAATACAGTGGTTGGCTCAATTTTCAAAGGTTGAAAATAAAAAAATAAAAACAAACTGACAAACTCAACAACCAGATTGCCAGTTCGCCATGTTGAATAAAATGCAGCAGTGAATTCTGGGAGTCAAAGAAGGTAAAAAATTCCAAGGGGGAGGAAGGTAGTAAGTTAATATTGCTGAGGGTTGAAAGGCAAAAATGAAAGCAAAGGGGGGGGGGGGGGAGGAGAGGGAGGGGAAGCAAAAATAAATAAATAAATAAATATTTTAAAAACCAGCAACACAAACGAAAATCATATTAGGGATGGGAAAAAATTGCCTGTAAGCTGGTTGATGAGTTTGTGAGTTTGTGTTTATTTTTTATTTTTAACCTTTGAAAATGGAGCCAACCACTGTATTTCTCCAAAATATTAGATACCGGTGTTCTAAACGTTTTATGCGTCGAGCTTGAGTGTCTTTTTTAACAATACATGACGCATTTTTTAACCATTCATTAATTCAAGCACCGTATATTATGACGGTACTGAGTTGCTTCGATCGCCAAGCTTGTCATAGTAATAGTAGCGGCAGCGGCGGTAGGCCTAACCAAAACAGCGTAACGCGCTTCGGCGGATGCTGACTTCTGTTGCTACGGTAACCAAAGATTAACCGCACATCGCCGAGACGTTAAATAATGTGTCACTTGATTATCAGGTACGTCGTATACGTTTAGAAATTGGTATAGACCTACCAATTCTTTCATACTTTCTTTATGTGGCGTAAGCCACGATACAAAACGAGTCGAACGTTACTTCAAGATGGAGGAGTGAGGCTGACAATGTAAGCTGATAAAATACTGCGTGGTAGTTTCATCGGTGTTAAGGAGCTGTGATTGGCTGATTGCTGCCATTTATTTGCTTTCCATTGGTTAGTTGTTGTTATAAAATTATGAATGTATATTCTCAGAGTAAACTGTCTGCTTCGTACATCCATGTTTTCTCTGGTTTCCTGGCCTCCGCAATATAACGAAAGTATGACAGAACCACATTTGTTAGGCCTAAACCAATTGCTAAACATATACGATGTACCTAACAGTCAAGAGACTCCTGATTTTGCTCCTAGCGATGTGCGAATAATGTTTGGCATATCATGGTGTCTGAGTGATCAGCCCAATAGTATTTAGCTCTAATCTCCCGTAATATTCGAAGCGTGATGGCGGTAGTGGCAATCGTATTACGTAAAATGTCTTTCTTTTTACACAACAAACTAGCAACGTGCCTCCTTAATTACTGAGTTTAAAGTTGGTGCATCCACGTGCACCAGGGAACAAACGGTCAAGGTTAACGATATCGCTGTCGATAGGTGGTGCCCTTCTAGCGGTTGAAAATCTGCGTTTCAAAACGGCCGATGTATAGAAAAAAGCGCCCGTTATTACATTAGGCTTAACTTTACCGTTTGCGCCCTGGTGCACGTAGATGTACCAACTTTAACCTCAAAAATTAAGAAAGCACGTGGCTTGTTTGTTGTTTAAAAAAAAAAATATTTGCGTGTTACTTCGCTTGTTGACAGTCAATGCTAGACAGGATTAGACAGTGGGAAATCGCTGTAAGATGCTGCAACCTGTCATTTGGTGGCAATCCCCCTTTATATTAGCCATAAATGGTTTGAAATAAATTAATAACTGTCGTAAAATATAGTATATATAGTATATAAAGTATATATATATATATATATATAGTATATAAATATAGTATATATATATATATAGATTGGTATTATATTTTAATCCAGCAAAAATATTTTCATTAAAACTAAAAAACGTATTTACAATTGACAGCTTTCACGGTGACTCAGGCTACCAATTAGGAATGGATCTTTAATTTCCCCAACGTCAAATATTGTGAGGATATTTTGATTCGGCGAAACGGGAAAAAAACTGTCGGCGAAACGGGTATACACCTGTGAAAGAGCATAGGTTTTCCACTTGGATTTCTCCAGCTAAATTATCCCTTTCGTTGTCTACAGTGTGACAGATGGGTGTGGCTTCCTTAAGTAAAAAACAACAACGACAATCTTTCTAAGCGATGGATCTTGGGGAAACAAAACTACTTAGGAGACGGTATACTCTCGTTTCAAATGCAACTCGAGAGTGTCGATAAATTTTCTCAACCACTCGTTACATTCCCAAGCTGATAAAAAACACTTCTAACAAGCAATCGGTATTTTTTCAGCTTCGGAATGCAACTCGTGATTGAGAAAATTTATCGATAAAAAACTACACTCTCGTGATATTACTATTGAAAATGATAACAAAGATAATGCACATGATGAGAGTAGTAATAAGCACAGAAGATGATAATGATGATGCTGGTAATAATGGAGATCATGATAATGGGGATGTAATAATGGTGATGATCTCGTCACAACCACTATCATCATCATTCTTGCCACCACCATAGTTTATTATTACACCATCAGCATCATCATTAGCTTCGCCGTCATCGTCACCACCACGACCATCGAAACCTTAAACCACAGTTTTTACCGGATAAGTTTAACAGTTCCTCTTTTGTAACCTAGGAAGCCCAAAAAAATGACTTTTCGCATTTATCGGGCTGCCTTCTATTTTAGACGGGTTTTATACGTTACGAGTGAAAAGACCATGAATCAAATATTTTTTTTTTATTATCATGGTACAAACTTATAGATTTTTCAGCCGTTTTGCTTTACGATATGCTACTTAAATGCTGAAGAAAATTGATAAAATATTTGTTATCTCGTTTATTTTATTTTTTTTTTTTTTTTAAAGAGAGGTATGAAAAATCCTAATAACGTTTCTGATTACTGGTTGTTGAGTTTGGTGACATATACAAATCCAAACATTCAGAGTAAAGTCTAGGAGCTGTTTTATTGCTCGTTTCGTTACCTTGCTGTCGACTGAGGTGTGTGAAAGATCATGGATTTTCCGCTTGGATTTCTCCAGCTAAATTATCCCTCTCGTCGTCTACAGTGGGACGGATGGGTTGGGCTGCCTTACGTAAAAACAACAGCAACCACTTTTCTCACAGATATAATAGATTTAACATTGGTCAGACCTGAGAAGAAAATATTTGTTCCGTCAAAGCAGGAAATAACAATTTCTCATAGTGGCTCCCCATCCAGACTGAAAGCTAAGGGTAAAGAGTTCCAAGTTCCACGTGTTCCAGTTTCACAAAGTGTAATTTTTATTTCCGTATGGCACGTCGACGTAGACCAGTAATCAATTCGCCATTGTATACCTGCATGTGAATAGCCTGCTAGTTGTCATTTACATTTTCCATTACCAAACAGCACAACATGCAAGGCTTCTGGCCATGTATTTTTACGAGTTGCATGCAACAATGAACAGCATTGTTTTTGTTCTTATTGTTCTTGGAACATTTCTCATGAAGCCTATCTTCCGATGTGGTCTTCTACCTAACAATATATCAGCATTTTCTTTTAGAAAAGTGAGATGCTAGGTATTCTACAGCTCCAGTTGTCGCTCTATTTTTGGTACATAAAAAGGGACAGGAAATAAGTTATGGCCAAAGACCTCTGTTGGCTTGCCTTGCTTGTTAGGGCGGAGAATGAAGTGAGCGGAGCCACCGCTAAGCGGTGACCAATTTACGTTTCTTAGTAATAAAATCTCGCAAAAAATACTGAACCAATTTTGATGAAAGTTTGTATGCTGACAAAGTAAATCTCGGAAAAGGATTTTTTCCTTCAGACGGAAAATTGGGTGTATTTTGGGCCAGAAATTAAGGAAGAAGCCATCGGAAATTGCTAGAAACCAATTATTAAAAAATCAATTGGTAGAAACAGTTTTTGGTGAATACGCATTGATTGACTGATTTGTTTATTAGGGCCTTGACCCGTAGTCACGCGCCCTGGTACAACAACTAAAATAATATTATAGTTTGTTCCACATTATGTTTGCA
>JAHWFP010018445.1:37780-54900 GCA_023313725.1 Lithobius niger
GTTTTAAAAGATTTTTTTTCTTTTTCACCTACTTGATGCCGAATGAGATAAAACCCCCAGTGACTCGTATGAATACAGAGGATTTATCCCAGTCAGCCTTCTGCGATGAGAGAACTGAGAGCCAGCTTGTTTACGGCGAGAAGGCAAGTCATATTATAATGTGATAAAATTCCAAGTTTTACAAAGGTTTCGTTTCCTTGATTCACTGAATTAAGGCTGACGGAGATGCCACAATGCCTCCTCGTAGGAGTTTCAGAGCCCTTAACGTATCTTTGCGCGTCACTTTATTTTGTGTTAATATTAAGTCTTGCTTATTTTTATCGCAGTTTGTTTATGTTTTATGCAGCTGTATCCATCCTGCGGTCTACGGTTCAGCTTTTATGGCGGTATTCTAATACATAACAAGGAATATGTTGGTAAATTAGCTATAAAACAGTGAATTATAGAACGAACGGGCCTTCCATGAGCTGCCACAGTAACTCTTTTTGATAACCTTGTTCAGCAACGTACCAAAATTAAATACGTTTTCATAGTAGCAAGCTAACTTTAAGTGCTCTCAGAATCTGGGACTCGGCCATAATGCAACGCGGTTGCTTACGAAGATGTATTCATTAACTATTCATAAAACATTTTTCGCACAAATTTCTGAAAACTTGCAAATTTATGACAAACAAGGTTTGGTCAACACGAGTAAAAGCAAATGAAAGCGATTTGGAGTAAAGCACGGTTATGGATAATGATTAATTTTTTTTTAGTAATAATTAATTAATTTACCTCCTTTAGGAAGAAGGAGTCGGAACGGCTTTGGGCCAATAACACCGATCCTGTAAAAGATGTGGAGGGGGTTGAGGGGTGGGGGTAAAGAAGGAGCATAGAACTCAAAGTGCAGTATTATGGAGGCGGCAGGGGACGTTTCAAGAATTTAAACAGTGGTTCGGAATCTAGCATTCGGCGAAATGCGTGAACTGATCTCGTGTTAGCAGTTTCAACCTCAGGGAGCATTCCATATTTCAACCACCCTCTCCGTGAAAACGTTTCGACGACAATCGAGCCTAGCACCCTGTACTGTAAGCTTCCAGTCGTGACCCGCGCGTGCGCTGAACCCTAGGGGGCCAAATCGAAAAAAGGAAGGTCCACCTCAAGTAATTGGTTCGTAATTTTGAAAATAAGAATCAAGTTAAATTTAATTTTCTGCAATTCCAGCAACTCCAGGCCGAACGTTCCAGGCGCTCCCTGATTATACACCCAAAACAAAACTGTGGTATAAGACAAGCCGCCAAGTTTCCAAAAAGGGTCGGCCTTTGAAAGTAGTTATATCATTCAACCAGGGTTAAAGACCACCAAGGTTAACCCTATTATCTAGTAAACTTGGTGCATTGCCCTATTCTTTAATTTCTTTGTCTAACTGCATAATTAGATTGCTGAAATATGTTGGACTTAGAACTGTGAAATCCTATAGCTTTGATATTGATATTTATTCAATTCGTGATCTTTGTATAGTATAACCGATCACATAGTCTAACTGGGATTTAATTAGGGACTCGGTGGTGAAAAAAAAATTTTATATGGAGGGAGGATTGAACCTTAATGGCGCGTCGAAAACTATGAGGATTCCAACAGTTATATAGGTTTATACTTCTCGAAATACGTTATAGACTTAGCTGAATTCTATTTGTGTAAACAGCTGTATCACAAGACATCTTTGTCCAAGCAGCAAATACCACTCTTTTTGCGGATCAAATACCAAATTAAAACAGGTTAAATAACAAATATACTGAAGCTGGGCCCCACTAAATTGCTAGACCAAACAGCAACTGAAACCAGTCTTACACGTTAAAGATAATTACTATTATTTTTTTAGACAGACACCCCGTCCACCCCGTCCAGCAGACATCGAAAAGAGCCTGCTCTAGGAGCCGAAACCACTATTTCAGGAAAAGCGTTCCAAGGATTTACGACCCTTACTTCAAATAAGATAGGTGAATCTATAAATGGGCAAGTGGTTTAGCCGGCTTGAAAGTATGGTCTAGAGTGTGCGTGTTCGTCGACTAGTTAAAAATGGGGGATGTCTGCTGAAACAGGGACAATACAGGTTTGGATTAGGGGCCAGCAGCTAGCTACGGTTGCAGAGCGAGCTCGTGCCACAAAGCCATGCCGCCTGTGACGCGAATGACGTCACCCATCGTAGTTCTCGTCCACCACCTAAGTTCTCCCATGGGCCTTCCCTTACTTTCCTACCTACTGGAATTAGAAACACGCCTCATGCAATGCAAGCACCGTGAACGAGCAATTAAATTTAAGTTTATTTACAGGGTGTTTCAGAATAAAACTGACAAACTTCCAGGGCATACTAAGGAGGTTTAGACAAGTCAAAAAGTCGTATACAGCACCTATCCAAAAATGCTTGGTTTCCGAGATATCACCCTATTAGACCCCAATTATTTTATGATCGAGTATATTTAAGTCATAGGGTTTAATTGGACACAGTGGGTGCCTTTGAAAACTGACCAAAGTAACTCAGATTGCGAAGAAACACGCTGTTGCATGTACTGGTGCTGTTTCTAAACTAGAGGGATGTCTGAGGGAAGTGAGAAAAACTGTTAATTAACTCGAGGTGACTGATCCAAACTCCTCCCACTTTACGTAAGCGTGACGTCATGGAGCTGAGATGTTGTTGAGGAAAGTGAGGCAAGTTTTTTCTCGCTCACTTACTTATCCAACATGGCTGCCGTCACGCATTAGTAGCTGAGATGGTCGTGTTTCTAAACTCTAGGAAGGGAGATATGGTACATGTCTAAATTTAGAAACAAAATCCAATTAAACAGAGATTAATAAGCATTTGTATTATGTTCTTACTAACATTACACTCGCTGAAAATAGATGTGGCAACGATTATTGCTGATTTTTTTAATGTTGAGAACGACAAGTGGGGCAGTGGTGTTTCTAAACTGGTCGGTTTTGGTAACGTTGATGGGCGTGGCGTAGAGGAATCCATCTCACTCTTCTCTCTAGTTTAGAAACATACCCAAAACTTGTGCAGGTCGTGCGAGATGTCGCGTCATAATCCCCTAATCTAGCTTGATCTTAGACGATTGCCTATACATATGGCATTCAAATTACGCTCCAGTCAGTAACCTAAACAACCGAACCAACCATGGTCGCCGAGCTTGGTTCCTGAGGGTAACTGTGGGGACAGGGGGCTGACACTGCAAACGAATCGACTATCGACTAATCAGAATCGAAACAAGGGGGCTTTGCATATATTTGCATTAATTCGCTGTGTCATGTGATTGCGTTTATGTTGCGTTCGGTGCAGGGTGGAAGAAGGTTCGGTGTTAAAATTCTATAATTCAGGAATTAGAGTGCCTTCACACGTAGCCACTCAGTGGCGCTTCTTCAGATGCGGCACTTTGATCTTCTGTGGCACCAGACGCTTCTGTAGCGCCACACGTGTGAACGGCCCCTACTCTGTTCTATGCTCCGCTACGAGTGGCGCTTCTCGGAAGCGCAACTAAGTGGCTACGTGTGAAAGGAGCCTTAGTCATTAAATCGTCAACGTATCTTAACAGCAAGAACGTAAATAAACTCCTGCTTGCTGTTCAAAATAATACTGTTTGTAGTTTACTGCTGTCACGTGAGAATCGTTCTGACGATTTTGGGTTAAATATGCTACTAATTCGTGACGTGTAGAGGCAACGAAAGTGACATTCGCTTGATCCAACCAGGTTACTTATTCGAAGGCACCCCATGAGTCACAGGCTGTGATTGAATGCTTGCAAGGTGCACGCTTTATTACGCCCCCATACACCATCTTGTGTGTTTAAGCAGCGTCAACTGGTATGAACTAGAGGCGTTGGCAACGGTTTAAGACCAAATTCATAGTTCCACAGCTCATATTCAGCACGGTGCACCAACCTGCTGCAAAACTTCGTGATAGGCCTAATCGAATTGCGTCCAAAGCTGCAACTACGTCTAACTCTTGCCAAGAGAGTTGCAAATAAATATTAAAAAACTTTTAAAGGATGGTGTAGGTTAATAATTTCTACACGAAATAAATGTTGCTCAATGCTGTAAAAAACATCGCTGCTTTTGATAAATGTTTTCTGCTAGTTGCGTGTTTTTTTTTCTGAGGGAAGGGGAGAGGGGATGGGCGGAAATGAAGTAATTTGTTAAATATAGTTTCGTTTTAAATTGTGCGCATAGATTGTATGCAGCGGTTGAGGACGTACGTTTGAGGGATCCGGTCCCCGCCTTTTGAGCAATATGTCACCAAACTTTTTTTTTTAATCAGTCGTTGTAGTGGCACCGTACCCATAGCGCGGACGGAAAAAAATTCTCAGGAGGCCGAACCATGCCATGGGTGTTGTTAGCTCCCGAGCAGGGTCCGCTTCTTCTTTTTCACATATTCTGAAGGAACTTATTTACAATATGACACATTTTGGGGTTTCGACGGAGGGGGGGGGGGTGGGGGCTGGTGCCCACCCCTTCCCTTCCTACTGTTCAGGGGCCTTTATCTTCTGTTCATGTTTATTTATTTATTTATTTTTTTGCAGTTAGAAAACAAAACTTGAGTCCACTTTACGGCGGCTATTGGCCCGGGAGGTGAGGGGGGTGGGACGAGCATAACGAGCGTTGTAAACGTTCCAAGCAGATTCCGGAAGCTCAAACTCTTTAAGACATTGAAATACATGATTTGACCTAGGACGGCATGCCTTTTGATGATGTTGCCATCGTTCTTAAGCACTTTTAAATGGACAACATTGTTACCGTTGCCCGCCACCTCCCCCCTCCCCTCCCCCATTCCCAACCTTCCAGGATCATCAGTTGGAATAGGCCATTTACGTTCTCCCCTTATGGCTTTCAAAACGTCAGGAACAACGAACATACTTGGACGGCCCAGTTTCAAGAAAATAAAATAGGTTTTCTTAGGAATAATAAAAGCGAATTTCTGCTGCATTCTTTTGCTTTCTTAATTAAAATATAGTATTACTTCAAACGTGTTTTTCATTACGGAAACGTTAAGAGCTACTGAGTAGAGAGAGGCCTTCCAAGAAGCCAGGTCCGCTTAACGGCAAAACGCGTCAGCATACTGAGTTCTTGCAAGGTGCTCCTGTCTTGGTAAGGTTAGACGATATTGCAGTTTCGAACGTAAATTATTATCGCAAAGTTTTCCCAATGGTAGGCGCACCTTGCTGCATCCGAGTTTGTTTAGCATGAAAGCGTCTCCAGACAGAAGAACATTTCGTGCGAAGCTATGCATGACTACGTGCCTACATGGTCAAAATTGCAGCAATCGTGTGGTTGGTGTTGCGTTAAGGACGAATATTGAAGTCTTTTTTACACCATAGTGCGTCGGCGTGCAGCCGCGAGCAGCCAGTCTGGTTAAGGCTTGAGGCCACAGTACGGCGTGCGCCTTGCAAGGCAGTATGATAAAGGCTTCCAACGCTTCTGCTAAACCATGACTTAAATACCCGATCATAAAAGAATGGGGTCAAATAGGGCAATATCTCGGTAACGAAGCATTTTTGGATAGGTGTTCTATGGAACTTTTCGACTTGTCTTTACCTCCTGAGTATACCCTGGAAGTTTGTCGGTTTTATTCTGGAACAGCCTTTGTACAACTCTTTCATTGTTGGACCATTGTTGCAGCAGTAGATTTATATCATGAAGACACACTGTTGTAACAATGAAACCGTTGTCTTACCACTAGCAAGAACCACGGCTAGGCGTGGGTTTCTTACTTACGTAAGTAAGAAAATCCTTAAGTAGTAAAAATACAATCGCTGTCCATATTTACGTATTCCAAATCGTTACGAAAGTATTATGAAACTATTTCACACTTTAAATTACAACTATTTATTTTTAAAATAAGAAAAAAAAAGAATTCTAGGCATAGCAAACGAAGGCGTGGAGTTCTTACTTACGTAAGTAAGAAACCGAAGGCCTTATGTAAATAAATCTCACCTACTGCTGCTATCAATATTTGCGTATCAATATTTACGTGTCAATGTTTCCAAAATAATACATTTATTATAACTGAAAAAATATCCAAAGGAAAGAGTTGAAATTGATTAAAATGGCATTTATTTGCAGTTATTGTGTTTAAAAAACGGAGTTGGAGCAAAGAACATTCCCGACAACAGTGGCTCGTTATGCTATCATAATAATGGCTCGGTTTCTAACAATGCAAATGTTTGTTGTACAAATATGTTTGATGATGGTTTGGCAACAATGCACTAACACTGTCGTTTTATTGCAACAATGGCTCACTCATTAAAGATCCAACTCCTCGTTGTACAAACATGTTAGACGATGGCGTTCGGCAACAATAAGGTAAGACTTTCGCTTTATTGCCCTCGTGGCTTCGCCACTCGGGTAAACACGAAAGTCTTACCTTATTGTTGCCGAACGCCATCGTCTAACTGATACGTAGACGATTGTGAGGTGCAGCAGAAGTACCAAGCGTTATTCACACCTTTTTTAAATTGTATTATAGTATTCAAATTAAGTGGCACGCTGTTATTAACTAATTAACCGATTGAACGTTGAGTATTTTTTTTTTGCCGGCGTAAAACAAAGCGAAGATTTCAATATGGCGAGCGCGAGCAACCGTCCATGCGCATGCGCTGATTATCGCGCTTGGCATGTTGGGATACACACGAGACAGACCTGGAACTGGTCGGAAGCAACACGGCAGTCTTTAGTCGAGGGTATCCCTAACCCAGTTCTCTTCGTCCCTGGTTGGAAAGAAAACGTCTGTTTTGATGGTTAGATTTTGATCTGCCTTTAGTAGGAGACGGTCGATGCTCAATCGAGTCAAGTCGGACCCTCGTTAGATGGGTGGCACAAGCAGGAGATTTGTCATATAGGGTATGGGTTTGGTGAATTGAAGTTGGATCGTTTCTGTGTGGCTAGTGTGAAGAAGGACGTTGTAGGGGGGGGGGGAGGGAAGGTAGCAGCCTTGGCAAGCGTATACGAGCCTCTTACACCGTGTACTGAAAATAGACTATTTTTTTTCACCTTTTATTGTAGAAAAACTTGTTTACTTTGATTGGACATTATACTTCAAAGACGAATTGCTCACGAATATAGAACTAAATAACACTTCAGATGATGACTCAGCGAAACAAGTAGTCTATAGTATCCGCGGCCTGTCTTGAGTCCTGCTGATATATTTATGAGCGGTTACGTCTTCCTGGAAGGGGTGGCTTTAGTCGACGGCCGCCATTGTTTTTGTAACCATCTTGGATATCAACAAGGCACTATGCTACCAAAAACATACAATTGATTATCTGTGTCGTTCTGGGGCGAACTCAAGATAGGCCACGGACACTTTAGATCATTGGTTTCTTACTGGGATTAAAATAAAACGAGAAAAGCGGTGGAGCCACGAGCGCAGTTAGCCTACTAAACCGAGTTTCGGAACGGAGCTTAGGCTGTTTTCGCCACATTCCTTATTTTCCTGACGTTACACGAATGTTCGGTAAGTGAACGTTTACGAACTCGGTGGCATTATTTACGGCGCAGTTCACAATTCTACCATTTGCACAATATTTTTGAGGCTCTCCTAAACTCCGTTGTGGCTAAAAAAAATGGCTATAAATTCTGCCACCTAGCTAGAGCGTTCTTGCCAAAGAATAGGAATGTTCCTTTACTCGAAAAATACACGTAACTAAAATTCAAGAAATATTAAGCAAGACATAAGGCTAAATCAATAAAAATAATAAAATAAAATAAACTAATATTAAAATAAAATAAAAAAAAACAACAAAACAGTCCAAATAATTACATTAATTTGAAATTAAAGCGAATGTAATTAAAGTAACTGTTAAAGTTCCTCTTCCCGTTGCAGTACGACCATCGAAGCACAGAACTCCACGCGCTCAATGGAACCACACATGGCCCAAATGCGGAAGACTCATTGGACAGCTACTTGTGTAGACGAGGGAGTAAACGGACAAGTGCAGTTCCAACAACCAGTCAGGCCAAACGAATTCAGTATGGAATTCGTGTAACGTGATCATTTAATTAGAAAACGATCGTCTTGTTACCGCATTCATTTTGAGTTGTAACTTCTATGATTTAAATTAAAACAAACCCACTAAGAATAATCTTCAGAATGAAAATGTTCTCTAAATAAGGTCCTATTCGTATTGCGTTAGCTGTTGTGACCAAATTCGTCATTTGCGTCATGGATACACATAGAAAACTCATTTCTTGACTGGAGTCGAGGAGGGGTAGGGAACAAGGAGAGAAGACCGCGGTCCCTTTGTCGCAGAATTACTAGCAATTGAACGAGTAATCCATGCGAACGAGGTCCTGTTTGAACTCGACCATTTTGGAGTGTCAGAAGGTTTGTTCTGCAGTTGCGGCCAGACAAGCGTCTGGCGATTCTAATGAAAGTTGGTAGCTATATTGTTTGAACATAGGCTGAACGACGTGTGTACTTGGTTTTGGTACTAAAGAACATTTTAGATGGTGTTGGAAGGGGGGGGGGGAAAGAGGGAAGCCATGCATTCGGCTCGTCTTACTCAACAGTTTGGCAGTTGCATGCATTGATTCAAACAAAGTTTGATAGGGATAGTCTGAATTTAAGCCTAAGAATGTATATGGATGGTTTTATTGGAGCGACAAAAATCCAACATGGCACCCCGAAATGGGGTTTAAAACAGTTTTCATCAGTTTTAACTTGTTAATTTACGATTGCGTGAATCGATTCGATCGAATTTTGTAGAAATATTGCGTGAACCTAGGACGAACGAAATAAATCATGTTGATGAAGTTGACGAGCGAAATTGATGAAGATCCCCAGCTGCAGATAAAAACCTTTAAATTGCTTTTTTTTTTAAAGTTGTAATTGCATTGTATTTTCCAAACTGGTCACTACCCACGTTGAACACAAACAGACAACACTCAGAATTAATTTTCCAAAATTAATTAATTAATCAAAACCAAAATTTATTAATTACACTTAATCGAATTTTGTGAAAAACCAAGAGGTCAAATCATCATTTTGTCCAAAAATGATTTTCCTTTGCAACTTTTAATCTGTTCATCACTCTGAACAGACCAGCTGCGATGATTTTAATCCGAACAGAGTTTTCTTGAATAAATCTAATTTAATATTCTAATTTAGAAAAATCCAGGACGGTTGCCCAATAGGGCGTCTCAAAAAAAAAATTTTTTTCTAAACCTCTAACTCATTCATCAGATTGCACAGAAACCAGTTACGAATAATAATCCAAATTACATTTTTTTCAAAGAAAAAACTTTTTAATAATCAGCGTAACGCTGGTTCTATTCTACGAATTCTACGAGTGGTTGTATTCCAGTTTTGTGAAAATCCATAATGGCGTCCAAAAAATGACTTCAGCCTGGTTTTTAACTTGATAATTTGTGACTGCGTAAACCGGTCCGAAAGAACTTTGGTTATAAGAACATTCTTCGAATTTCGATCAAACGACAGGTACATTGTTTTATGCATTGTTTTAAACCAGTTGATAAAAAACCAAAATAGCGCCTCCTCCCCCCCTCAGGAAAAGATTTTTTGCCTTGTACATCCAAACCATATCCATGAGAATAACATACCAGTTGAGAAGAATAATCTGAATTACAGGTTCATCTAGAATTCACGAAAAGCTCCTTAGAGTTTTATGAAAGTCCTATATGATAGCTGAAAATGAAGTTGAAATTTGGCTAATTAAATAAATATACACACATTGCTGTAAACTATACAGGGTGTTTCAGAATAAAACCGACAAACTTCCAGGGCATACTCAGGAGGTTAAGACAAGTTAAAAAGTCCTGTACAATACCTACCCCAAAATGCTTGGTTACCGAGATATCGTCCAATTACCCCCCAATTATTTTATGATCGAGTATTTAAGTCGGGGCTTAATTGGGCACTGTGAGTCACATGCTGTGATTGAATGCCTGCAAGGTGCACGCTTTATTAAGCCCTCATACACCATCTTGTTTATTTAAGCAGCGTTAACTGGTATGAACTAGAAGCGTTGGCAACCATTTAAGACCAAATTCGCAGTTCCACAGCTCAGATTCAGCACAGTACACCAACCTACTGCACAACTTCATGATAGGCCTAATCGAATTGCGTCCAAAACTGCAACTACGTCTAACTCTTGCCAAGAGAGTTGTAAATGTTTAAAACATTTTAAAGGATGGCGTAGGTTAATAATTTCTACCACGCAATACCATTGCTCAATGCTGTAAAACACATCGCTGCTTTCGATAAATGTTTTCTTACTAGTTACGTGTTTTTTTTTCTGTGGGAGTGGGGGGGGGGGATGAGCGGAAATGGTGGTTGCGGATGTGAACTGCTTTGTGAAATATTGTTTCGTTTTAAATTATGCGCAAAGATTGTATGCATCGGTTGAGGACTGGTTTGAGGGATCTGGTCTCCATCTTTTGAGCAAAATGTCACCAAACTTTTTTTTTTCTTGAATCACTCGATGTAGTGGTATCGTACCAACAGCGCGGAAAAAAATTCGCAGGAGGCCGAACAATGCCATGGGTGTTGTTAGCTCGCGAGTAGGGTCCACTTCTTCTTTTTCACATATTCTGGAGGAACTTATTTGGCATTATGACACATTTTGGGGTTTCGACAGCGAGGGGGGGGGGGGTTCCCCCGCTACCCCTCCTCCTTCCCTTCCTGCTGTTCAGGGCATTTATTTCCACTCTCCTTTGTTCTGTTCATGTTTATTTATTTATCTTTTTTTTTCATTGTTATTGAAATACATGATCTGACCTAGGACGGCATGCCTTTTGATGATGTTAGCCATCGTTCTTAAGCACTTTTATAAAAATTACTTTACGTTATAACTACGGCTGTAAATTTGGCAGTTGCCTTGCTCAACGTAGACTATAAAGCCAATGGGACAGGTTGTTACCGTCCCCCCCATTATTCCCAACCATCCAGGATCATCAGTTAGAACAGGCCATTTACATTCTCCCGTTACGGCTTTCAACTAGTTAACGAAGGATTTCTTTTTTTTTAACGTCGGGAACAACGAACATACTTGGGCGGCCCAGTTTCAAGAAAATAAAATAGGTTTTCTTAGGAATAATAAAAATAACTTCTGCTGCATTCTTTTGCTTTCTTAATTAAATTATAGCATTACTTCAAACGTATTTTTCATTACGGAAACGTTAAGAGCTACTGAGTAGAGAGAGGCCTTCCAAAGAAGCCAGGTCCGCTTAACAGCAAAACGCGTCAGCATACTGAGTTCTTGCAAGGTGCTCCTGTCTTGGCAAGATTATACAATATTGCAGTTTCGAACATAATTTATTATCGCGAAGTTTTCCCACTGATAGGTGCACCTTGCTGCATCCGAGTTTGTTTACTATGAGGCTACAGTACGGCGTGCGCCTTGCAAGGCAGTCTGATAAAGGCTTCCAACGCTTCCGCTAAACCATGACTGCAATACTCGATCATAAAAGAATAGGGTCAAATGGGGCAATATGTCGGTAACGAAGCATTTTTGGATAGGTGTTGTATAGAACTTTTCGACTTGTCTTTACCTCCTGAGTATGCTCTGGAAGTTTGTCGGTTTTATTCTGAAACGCCCTGTATAAAGGAAAGAAGAAAACAAGCCAAACAGCGAAAATCATACACTAGAAATAACGTGATGCAGTAGGCCACCTTTAGGTACTTACGTTTCGACGGAATGGCATGACCAGGATGCGAACTGGCAACCCAATTCGTCCCCAGATCACAGACATGGCGCCTTTACCACCCTGGCTACTCCTTCACTGGCATAAAGATGAATCACTGAACCCGTGATTAAGGTCACATCAGTGACTATTTATTTCATTTATATAATTTACAGCGATTTGTGTACATTTATTTAATTACAAGTGAAAGCTGAAATTTGTTTAAGTCAAATTTTATTTGGTACTTCGTTGAGCCTTTGTATTTATTTGTATTCCTTCTCCATTGCCTTTGACCGCAAGCATTCTTGGTCGAATGGAGCTCTGCTCCCTGCTATGACCTTAATAAAGGGTTCAGTGAGTCATCTTTATGTCAGTGGAGGAGTGGCCATGGTGATAAAGGTGCTATGTCTGTGATCTGGGAACGAATTGGGTTGCCAGTTCGAATCTCAAACGTAAGTGCATAAAGATGGCTTACTGTACTACGTTATTTCTAGTGTATGATTTTCGCTGTTTGGCTTGTTTTCTTCTTTCCTTCACACTTGTAAATCGTTTATGAAACTGAAAACAAATTATTTATGTTTTCAGCGAATCTACAGCGCATTAAATCTTGAGAAAGGGCAGGAAAAGAAGAAGGGGGGGGGGTGCAGGCTAGAACGGATGGAATGGCCTGGTAATAAATTCACTGGCATTCATACAAATCTATCCTTTTTTGAATGTAGACGTAAATGAGGTTGTCAGAAACAGAGGATACAGAGTACGACCTTACTTCGATCGCCATACCTATGCGACAAGATCTAGATTTGGATTGTTTGTTTAACATTTCTTTAACGTGTGGCGCAGTGGCAACCCGGACCATTGCACTGTGACCGAGATTGGCGTTAATAACCATGCTCTCAACGCGACAATGCTCTCCTCTAAAGCCCCAATCCCTTCCCCTCTATGCGAAGGCTTTTTAAGTGACACACTGTGCAAAGCGTGACAAATGGGCTTTTCCCATGCCGTACTGGTGTTTATTAGTTTGTATTCACGATGACAGTTGAACCCATAATCCAATTTGTTTTGGGATTTTCAAACATGACTCTAGCCATATCTGTGGATATTTCCTATCTCAGTAAAGTTGGGCTAAGTATTTTTCGGATTTTGATTCGTAGCTATTATCATTAATATCAGGCGTAATTGGCCTGAGTGAAGTAATTGCTACCAACTGTCCGACGTGTTTCGCCCCATTAATAATAGGATCATTAATTGCACGAAGTAGTGAGACGAAACCGTCTTGACTGTCGGAGGTGAAGCCCAGTTTCTGGCCCATGCAATGTGAAACGTGAGATGCCGTTTTTAACGTTGCTAAGATTAAGATGGCTAGGCTTCGTAGTTCACAAATCCCATCCCGGCTAGCAGTGTGTGGCTTACGATATTTCGGCCTCTTCTGAATTATGGCAACGCTCCGCCAGCCCGGTGAGGCGATTATTGGTTTGAAGTAATACCAGTACCGGAATAGTTTTTGATAAAAATATAGCCTATAAAAGTGCACATGTAAAACAATAAAACACGACGTTTCGGGGATAATTTGCACCCCGGTATCAAGTGTGGATATCCGCTCAAAGGCTTCGTACACAAATAAAAGAACACAAAATCATGTTATGGCAGACACATCTTAAAAAATAAAAATTTTAAAAAGTTTAAAAACCAAGAACCTATGTATTGCTGGCCGAAACAGCAATAGGGAGACCAGCAAGACGACCTCTTCCCTGCGAGTGCAGGTAAGAAGTGAAGCCAGGTGGAACTCTCGCGCATTATATACCCAAAGTGAGCGGGGGGGGGGGGGGGGGTGTACTTCCCGATTATTGGTACGTACGACTGCTCCACAACATCAACGCCACAGCTAAGGGACAAGTAGGCAACGTAACGTGGGTCAACTTACAGGTTGGGGTAAATCAAAATTTAAAACCTAGCTGATGAAATAAGGCGCAAAGTCGTGGTTCAGCTCTATTGATATTTTAATTATAAGGTTGAGCGGCCTCTGGCTCACCTGATTTATGGGGGCGACTCTAGCCTTGACTTAGGGACTTAAATGGAATGCCACAAATGTTAGGCTTACTCGGGGTCAGTCAGAATGATGACAGATTTTGGAAAAGTTGATCTAGCTATTTCAGGGTTACAGTGAAATACAACACGGTTGGACTGGGTTCAGTTTAAGTTGGGGGAATTGAGGCCAAAAAGTGGATTATTTGGTTGGAAAAGTTAATCGAGCTATTTCAGGGTTACAGTGAAATACAACACAGTTGCACTGGGTTCAATTTAAGTTGGGGGAATTGAGGCCAAAAAGAGAACCATTTATAATTATGATAGCCGAAATTACCTTTGAATGTGGGTTGTTGGAGGGTTCGTGGCGGATGAATTCTCGATTAATACCTTATTGTTGGGGGCACCAGGCTGAAGACCAAGCGAGCTCGAGCCATTACAATTGATGTCAAACATTACGTACAGGTAATTCATACGCTATAATATATTGTGACAACAGTTGATCACATAGCATCATCTCAACTAGCATTGAATATTAATTTCAAAGTGACAATGGGTCGTTACAATATGACGTCATGTGGACCATGGACTTGTTAGATTTCACAAATGACGTCATGAGAGAAACTTCGCTGGGGTGGCATAATTTCAAAGTTTGAGTTCTGGAATTAAATTCGCAACACCGGTTAGGGTTTGCTAGTTGCCGGGTTCCTCACTGGTGGTATCTTAACGAGCAGTTAAACTACAGACGAATAAACTGGATTCGATCCATAAAAGCTCCTTTTTAGTCTTCTGCATCCATACCGTCTGAGAATACTGTTGCAACGACTTTGGCCATCCGTCTTTTTTTTCAACTTCGCAACGGTACCAGCTAGAGACGACCACGGTTTACAATGTTAGATTCAGAGAGAGAAGTTAGTTATATAGCATGGCAAAATAAAACATCGTTACTTCCTTCTAGCTAATACACTTCTTCGACGTAACTACATTAAATAATAACAGTTGATCGTCGAATTGAAATCCTAAGATAACACACAATAAAAACAAATGGATTTTCGTCGCATTGTTGCATGAATGAATAGGCTTATCGTCGAACCAAATTCTCCACTTCTACTTACGAAATTAAACCGTAGTTTACAAAATAAGGCTTAAAAAATAAAAATGAAGCCTAAAATCTCGTTACCACGGCAACGTCAAGTTGCTACGAGTCGTTGCTGGCTTTATCAACAGTGTCTCTCCCGTCAATTCCCTACTACCACTGATCTATATAGGCTTCGTTGCGCGTTACGTTGTTAACATTGTAACTGTGTGCCCGGAGGCGCACCGTGTTACAAAAATGAATACGCTTGCTAAACAATCTGCTGATGCTTACGAAAAATTAAAGCTGCTGGTAAAATTAGGCCTAAAAGCTGACAAATACGCCTGAAACATAAAATAAGCTAAAGCTAACACATTTTAACCGATAATTCTGGTGGTTACTGCTTTTAGATTACATAATAGAGATAGCTGTTGCAATGCGTGATAGAGGTGTACGCCTCAACATTAGAAGTCGGAAGCTGGGCAGAAGACCGGGTGCGACTAGGAAGTCGCTATAGCTGCTTGTTAATATTTGGAATGATTACTGAACAGGCGATGGAAGTACAGGCACATCCCGCTTTTGCGTCACGTACTTTTATCTTCCTTAACATCTGCCCAATTAGCTTTAAAGTCACACAATGACGGACGTCATTCATCTACAGACTTAACTGATGACGTGAAACAGTAAAGTTGCTTTCGCATCTTCTCTTGTATTAAATCAATACGACTCTTATCCACTGCGATTGCCATTACTCCTCAGGAATGAAGGTAGCTTAACTTTTGACGCGCTCCCAGCCGTAGCCATGGTGCCAGAAGGAAAGAGGGACAATTTTGCTAGGAACATCGCATCGTAAATTCGTAGGGTCTTTTACATACCACAATCGACATGAGCACGAGACATCACAGGGCCCTTGGCTCTTCCCGAAAATGCCAGAGATGGCTGAGGTCGGATTCGAGCCCGGGACTTCTGGCACACAAGACAGGCAAGGGATGAAGGCAGCCTGCTTCGTAATCAACATTTACTGGCATGCCTGACAAAACGTGGTAGGCTAGGCCGGTTAGGCCTAAACAAAATGGCATTAGTCAGTCTCTTGCATGAGAAAAAGCGTCGTTCATCAAAATGCGTCATTATACTTATCCAAAAATCAGTTGGAAGAAAAAATAATCATTAATTTGACGCAATAGAGAGATTTTAGAGACAACAGAGGAAAAAGAGGGGATGACAATAGAAATACAAAGATGAGAGAGAGCACAAGGCCGGTGATTGTTACATAACGGATTAAGTGTATTTATTGGGGCTTTGGCCCTAGGCCATGCACCCGCCTAAATAAGACTACATCAAACCACACATACTCCCGCCGCTCTAATAAACAAATTCTGATTCTGATTCTGAAAATCTGAAAGGACATTGTTACATAAAGTAATTGTTGCAACATAAGTATCTTTATCTAGAAACACACAAGACAAATATATATCAGAGTGTAGGATTTCCAAACGCTAGTAGCACCTTACTCAGGAGTGGGGTTGGGGGAGTTAAAATGTGAAAGGAATTAAGGGCTTTCAGCTCATTCCTCTCACAATTAATCAGACTAGCGGAGTCGCTGGCTTCGCTCGCTCATTCCGCGTCGTCTCGCTACGCTCGAGGAGCTTTCATGCTGCAACTCTTGTGCTGCTGACAGACATTCCACGTCTAAAACGATCAAGCAAATGGTCAGAGTGCAGTACGCGTTTTTCGTAAAGCTTCACTATACAAACAAATGATAACCATAAATCATTCCAACAGTATGGCCATCCAAGAGCTACGTGCGCGTTGATCCATGCTTCGCTTCCAATAATTTCTTTGATTCCAAGGGCACCGTAAAATCATGTGCTGATTATTTCGACGCACACTAATTGTATCACAGTTCGTCCGTCACATTCCTAAGCGCGCCTGAATTTCATCTACATCATTCCAAACATACGATTTGTTTGTTTGCACGTTTGTACGTCTTCTCATCCAGAAGTAATCCCCTACGAAGGTGAGAGATGAAAGATTGATAGAGCAAAGCTAAACACACACTGGAAAGGTTTAGTTTAAGTGGAAATCTCTCGCTTTGCTCGTTCAATTCAAGCACCTCCGTGCTTCAGAAACACGAATGTCTGATATCGTTTTAAAACCAAATCTATTGTTTTGATTTTTCCATGCATCAAATTAGTTAATACAAAACCAATTTTAAGATCTATAGGTGGTGTGTTGAAAAATACGTTGTCCTTTTAGGTAATTTTTCCGTGCATCCTTTTCCAGATCGTCTCTCTTCGTTCGACGATCTATGACTATGACGTCATGAACAAACATCATGAGGGTTAAAAAAAAA
>JAHWFP010018446.1:260-28922 GCA_023313725.1 Lithobius niger
ATAACTCAGGCAGTATCGGGTTATTCCGCCTTTCATTGGTTCTTGCAACTGGATTGGCAGCCACTAGAAACAAAATTAGATTCAGTTAGCAGTACGTGATAAACAAGGAGTGAAAATGGAGAACGCAGAAAACAAGTGAAGAAAGGAGTACACAAAAAAACTAAGAACTAACTCTAACTGATTCTATGTACTCTTGAGTGGTTAACCGTTTCGAGTTGGTCAGATAGAAAATAAAAATGCCGATCTGACATTATAACCTTCTAAAATCTATAAACCAACGGATTTGCTGACTGCACTGGCATCACATGAAAGTATGGGATTTTTAAATCACTCATAATTTGGACGAGTATTTTTTACAGTATTTGATTTGGACTCTATTTGACAGTATTTGATTTATGCTGTATTTGATAGTATTCGATTTATACCGCATTTGGTAGTATTTAATTTAGATTGTATTTGACAGTATTTGATTTTAAGACTGTAATTGAATGTATTTGATTTAGACTGTGTTTGATATTATTTGATTTATGCTGTATTTGACAGTATTCGATTTATACCGCATTTGGTAGTATTTGATTTAGATTGTATTGGACAGTATTTGATTTTAAGACTGTAAATGAATGTATTTGATTTAGACTGTGTTTGATATTATTTGATTTACACAGTGTGTAGATTTGTTTTCAGCATAGCTACAGATGCAAACAGATGTAGTGCAGCGCCAAATCAAAACTTGTTTTGATCTAGCTAACTGGACTGATAATTCGATAACCATTACATTTAGGTATTCATTGTTACTAGAAATTTATTAACTTTATTAAACTAACGTTTCTTGTTCAAGGCAACTTGTGTGAGATTACAGCTGCGGCCCTGTTGTAAGAATTTTTTTCCTCTTGATAGTTATTAAAAATAACCTACATCAGTAAGATGGGGAAGATCCTTACCTAATTTGCGATTGTCATGACACTTCAGATTAGTACTTCTTTTTACCCTGTTTCGAGCCCTTCTAATGAGCGTTTACCCATGCTGTTCACAGTTCATTTTCTATTGTGCATTAAATGGAAAACAAGCTGCGTACAGGGTGGACAAATCGGAAGTGGTAGATAGTATCAGAGCGGTACTGATTTCACACTACTGAATTCATCTAGGGACGGGCCTGCAAAGCCACACACACACCTGGTTGTGTCCGGGATGGCCCAACACTCATTTTTTTGTCGGACAAAATAAGAGAGTGCGGCACGGCACGGATAATTTTGTAGAATGAAATGTGAACGCACACCGCCGTGCTCTTTTAAAAGGACTGCGTAGTCTAAACATGACCGCTTATTTCACGCCTGAAAATTTTTAACTGTGAATTCCGAAACGGTGGGATTGGGCTGGCCTTCATTCCAGGCTGGGTAAGTGTGCGCTCGGTGTGCGACAAATTTTATAGCGTGAATTCTGAATCCAATCATCCCGCATCTATATGTAGGTCAAACCCATTTCGCTTTACTTCCATGGGAGTTCAGAATGCAATTTCAAATGCATACAAGATGTTGCAGCAGGATGCCAGGAAACCTTTAATCAGAAAGGGAAAAAATTCGACTGAGGACACAAGTTCCCCACGGATAATCGTGAATTTGCTGTTTGATTCGCGCAGTTTACGTAGCACATAGCCCTCTTGTTGTCTGTGCCTGAAAACCATGACAACGAAGCGTATACTGATGCTTTCCTCGTGGATCGAAGTGTACGGAGTATGACGCACATGGTGTGATATCCTCAATTTCTGACAAGGTAACAGTATATAACGGCAGCCTGATTATTAAATGCCAGCTTTCGATGGTTTGCAGGGGCAGCTCGTAGTAAAGAGATGATTTCGTCTTGGATCGAGGCACGTAGTATGATGCACATGGCGTGAGGTCGTCGTTTTCTGACAAAATAACCAGTATATAACGGCAGCCTGATTTTTAAATGCCAGCTTTCAACGATTTGCAGGGGTAGCACATGGTAAAGAGACACTTTCGTCTTGGATCGAGGCACGTGGTATGCTGCTCATGGCGTGACGTCGTCGTTTTCTGACAAGATAATAATAATAATAATAATAATATTGTTGTTTTACCACAAACGAGTGGAAGGTTGCCGGAAGGGTTGTGAGCAACTAATACTGGTCCTCGGTGATAGATTTAGAAATCAGAAATGGGGTACCAAACACTAGGACGGTCGCTTAAGGGGTACAGGTTCGTTTTTAATAGCATTCTGCGAAATCTACTCTCACTCTGCATACAGACAATCTCAGAGCTTAGGGTATTCCAAATCGAGACCACGCGAACCGCAAACAAAATTTTTCGGCAGTCGAGGCGTGAACCCTTAACAACAAGCTTCCAGGCATGACCCTTGGTGCAATAATGGCTAGGTGCCAAATCAAAAAAATGGAAGATCAACATTTATTAATCCATGCATAATTTTGTAAGTCAGTATTAAATCAAACCGAAGTCGGTACAATTCAAACAATTCGAGACCGATTCTGGATAGACGTTCAATATGGTTTAGGTCATGGAAACCCGAAAGGCGCTTTGTGAACTTGCGTTGGACCGACTCTACCAGATCGATATCACCAGCAAGGTAAGGCGACCATACAGGTGTCGCATGTTCGAGATGGGACGAACAAACACCTTGAAAGCCCAGATCTTGGTTAAAGAGTTTCCAGACGTGAAACATCTATTTACAACTGCCAAATGGCGAAAAGCCGAGGCAACAACCAACCGACAATGCAGAGACGCCTTAAGGTCCTTTGAAAACCAGACCCCAAGGTCCCTAATTTCAGTAGCAGCAGGTAAGGCAACACCGCCTAAAGAATACGGTGATTCCGGATTTGTTGTTCCCACATGGAACGAAAGACACTTTTGGATAGAGAGAGGAAATTTCCAAAGATCAGACCAATAACGAACCTCCGCAATCTCGTCCGCGAGATCGATGCAGTGCCCAGGAGAAAGCCTTTCAGCTCCAATTTTTATGTCATCCGCGAACTTACAGCCAAAGGTAAATGGATTAGCAAAAATTAGGTTGTTGATATAGATTACAAACAGTAGCGGTCCAAGCACCGACCCCTGTGGGACCCCACTATGGACCCTAACTTCAGTGGATAATGTGCCAGCAACAGTAACCCTCTGGGAACGGTTTTCCAAAAAAGCAGCCAGCCAAACCTACAATGGTCCTGTGATTCCACACCCAGTCAACTTTGAAAGAAGCTTGCAATGAGTAACCGAATCAAAGGCCTTTTTAAAATCAAAATAGATAGTGTCACAAGGAGCCCCAGCATCTAAGATACAAGTCCATCGATCTAGAATTAATAAGAGTCGGTGGGTAGTTGACCTTCCAGGAAGGAAACCGAACTGGTCCTCACGAATAATAGAAAATTGTTTCTAAACATGCAGCATTGTGTCACGTATAATAGACTCCATCACTTTCCAAACAATGCAAGTCAATGAACTTGGTCGATAATTAAGGCGATCAAAAGCAGAATCATTCTTAAAAATAGGAACCACAGGAGCAGTGCTCCATATACCGGGAAGTTTACCCCGTTCAAAAGAAAGGGTAAACAGACGTGAAAGTGAGTAACTTATTTCCGATATGATTTCTTTAATGAAAATAGCCGACAATCCATCGGGACCACAAGAAGGGCTTGGTCTCAACCCAATGACAGCTTGAAGGATGTCGGACTGATTAAAACAAACATTTGAATACTCCTCCAAAAAAAATTGAGTTTTGAGGTAAAGGTACACATGTGTTATTATCGTCAACAATTACATTTGAGGCAAAAATGTTACTTAGGGCTTCAGCCTTAGAGAAGTCATCAGTTATAAACGTATTATTTAGCTTTAGTGGTGGCAGGGAATGTGACGTTTTTTTGGACTTCCCCATTGGCAGGGTGTGGAACAGTTGCTGTTGGGCACTACTATCACACACAAAAAAATCATTCACTCTGGGGACATATCTTAAGGTGCCCCAAGGTCCCCATCACATTTAACATCGTATGGCAGTGGGCGGAAGGGCGAAAAAGGCAAAATGATGATTTGACTGATTTAAATCTAGACACACGCTGGTGTGTTGCGCCAAGTTAGGCAGCAAACATCACAACAGTTCAATTGTTGAGGTTGTAAATCGTTGTAGGCGACGGCATACCGTTAAGTGTCTTACATCCTGAAGCAGAGTTGGGCACATTTCAGGTGCTTGGATAAAAATAACAATGCGGTACAAAAGCTTAAATTGTGTTGAAATCGAGAGTAATGACCACCAAACAAAAATTAACCGAATGCCGGCTAAGCTGCTTTCAATGCAAAATCTGTCCCTCAATAACGTTGCAAATGTGTAACTAGCTAGCTACCTAATTCTAGTCCGCTCATCCCCATGTTAATTCCATACGGTGATTATTCATCGATACCGAGATAACGGGAAGGGTTCCAACTATGAAATTGGACGAATGGATGCAGTACAATACGAACTGCGTACCTTTAATGGTTTGGAGCCTGGGGGCGTAATGGGGATGGCGTGGGAGGGGCGTTAAGTACGAAAATATTGTTATAACCATTGTTAGTATTGTCGGCATCGTCTCTCATTGGACGGCCAAACTTGGGACAATGACTACGTGTATACTGACGTGCGTGCCTAGACACACACTAGTGTATCACTATAAATGTAAACAACGTTGCCAAAGAAATTGTATTCACGTCCAATTCACGAAAAAATAAACAAACTGTAAAAACAAAGCCAATTAAACAAAGCCAGCAAGTTGAGAGTGGTTCGGCCCTTCAATGAAGTGATACCAATACACCAAACTAACTAAATAAAACAAATTACAACACAATTAAAATCAAACCAAAAACCCATCAAGAGGTGACTAAGTTGAGAATGGTTCGGCCTCTAGGCAAAAGGCAGTAGCAAAGTGTTGAAAACCAATTTCTTGTTGACGTGGTACTTTATTACACATCTGCACGGTAGTGGAGTTGAGTCTAATTATGCACAATTTTAAAAAAAGCAGTGATATCATAACAAAAACCAAAACTGAAAAAAAGGGGCCGCCAAGTTCCGAATGGTTCGGGCTTTCGGAAAGTAGCAACCTTCTAACTATTAAGCGGTGCGATTAACTTGGCGAATGTTTTGGTGTGCTGATATCACTCCTTTGAAGGGCAGAACCATTCGTAACTTGGCGGCCCCTTTTACCAGTTTTGGTTTTTGATATGATCTTATTATCTCATTCGATTGTGTCAGAAACTACATTACCATGTCGTAACTACAAACAGTTGTATTTTTTATAAAAACTGTGAGTATAATTGGGCAATAGCCTTTTTGGCAATTTTTGCCTATAACTACTACTTACACTCTTGCGCCAAAAAAAATTGTATAGGGCAATTACGACTACCTTTCTTAGTCTTGAAAGTGTTTTAATTGAGATAGTGTTAAAATTAAATTTAAAACCAGTCAAAATCATCATTTTTGACTTTTTCACCGTTTCGCCCATTGCCGTACCATGTTAAACTTGAAGGCCCTTGGATCATCTCAAGACATGACCCCGAGAGTGATGAAATTTGTTGCTTGTGATAGTGATGTCCAAGAGCAGCTTTTCCACATCCTGCCAATGGGGAATTGCAAAATAAGGTTTTAACGCTCCACCCTATTTCAGATTCCCTCGATTATCGCACCTGCAGCGTTAGAATTATGTGTGTTTTTTTTTTAACCAAACAAAACCTTACTTACTTGATCCTGTAAATTTGTCCACTTCTTTGGCCAATCTCTGGACTATCTCTACGTATTTTTCCAGAATAGCAATTTGTGTGACATCTCTTTCAGCTTTTGAAATCTCAAAGTCCATGTCGACACCAGTGTCGTTGAGTCTGCGTTCATAGTCGTTGACTTTCTCTAATGACGTGCTGTCGTTGGCGGCCATTTTTGCCGAAGCCAACTTTGCGAATGTGTCCAAATACAAAAGATCAAGTTTGCGGTAGAGAGAAAATAATTCTAAGTTGAAAGAAAAGTAAATCCGTAATCAGCAAGCAATGTGAACATTAGAATGAAACATTATTTCAACCTAAGCAAATTCGTTAAAAAGTACAGTGGGGGAAATGCAATTGGCTCGGGAGTTTAATGGGAAAAAAATAGATAAATTTAAATATCGCTAGCTCGAAAGTCTGGTGGGTATAAAATAATAGGTTCGAAAATTTGATTGCTATTTATCCCCGGTTCGAAAGTTTAATTGGGAAAAAAATTACACACTAAAAAGATTAATGGGAAAAAAAATTACTGTCCCAAAGGTTTAGAGAGAAAAATATCACCGGTTTGGAAAGTTTGAAGTGATACCAATTCGTAAGTTTAGTTAGCAAAATATCGCAGACTCGACAGTTAAATAGAAGAAATATTCACTCAGGAGTTCTGGAAAGTTTATTTGGAAAAATATCACTAGCAAGCAGGGTAAATGTTGAAAAGTATTAACGGTTTGAAACTTAAGTTTAAAAATACCACTGGATTAAAGGTTAAGAGGGAAAAAAGCATCCCCTCATCAGAGGTTTAGCTGGAAAACGTTGCTAGCTCGAAAATTTGGAACGCATTGACACAAATAGCACGGGTTCAAAAGTTCGTTGAGTAAAAATCCACCCAGTCTAGTGGGAAGAAAATATTACCACCCAGAAAGTCTGTTGGGAAAAATATCACCAGATCGACTGCTTGTCGGACACAAGTATCACTGGCAAAAAAAACTGTTATGAACATAATCAACAGCTTGAAGGATTAGTTGGGAACATATTGCTATCTCGAATGTTTGGGAGAAATAAACATATCAGGCTCGAATGTGGAGTGGGAAAATAATAGTTCTACCTTGCATTTACTCATACTAAAAACAGAATTGGTTGGTTCGAAGGGTAACTGTCAGAAGATAAACTTACCATCTCGCCACATTTCCTCCAGTTCGCTGACCAATCCTTCAACTTTACGGTAATAATCAGAAACAATACGGAGCAATGCTTCCTCATTTTCAATATCGTCAGGGTTGGCTAAACTCTCTTCCATTTCAGAACGGGCCTCTGCTAATTTATCGACATATTCGTTGAGCACCTGCTCTTTTTCAGGGGTGATGGTTGGCCTTCCTGCTGCCTCTTTAATTTTGGCATCTATACCTTCAGTAAGTTCATTAGCGTTTTGTAGCCATTCGTCAATTTCTTCCTCTATATCTCTTTTATTTCGGGAACCTACAAATGTGAGAATATAACAGTTATAATAACGTCTTAACAAGAGAAGTCATTTCAGTTCACACACACACATGAAACAGTAATACGGTAATTAACGAAAAACTACATATTGATGCCCCAGCATAAAAGGTTAATTATGCCTTGTGCTATTTCATTTATGCTGTGCAACACTTCATTGATTTCAATAAGAAAACGTGATGCAACTAGGACAACGAACTGTTGCATTCACATGTCAAAAGGGCAAAGGGTTTTAGCGAGCATTAACCGCACCCGGTCATCTACCCGACGCACGCCTTTAACACGTAAAAGTTAAAATAACAAAATCTGCCGAAATTCTTTATTCGTCCCGTAAAAGTTGGTTGAAGCCATACATATCCCTAGCCCTTAGATAATTAAGTTGTTACTTCTACATAGAATATATTGGGCCGATTGTGCTGACTATAAGGACAGAGTTTCGCACCAAAATCTCGCAAACTGTAAAAGCAAGTGGCGAGGCGTAAATTGGTGAGAAAACTGCTGTTGCCTTGGTTGCATATAACGACCAAGCTAGGTGGGGATAGCCGTACAAACAGTATAAGATATCATTTGGCTAAATGATGGTCAACGTATCAATCCGTGACAGTAGCTAAGAAATTCTGGCACAAACTTGATTTAAGCCAGATACCTATTATTTAAACAGATTAACATTTTCATAGCACTTACATTCTCATATTATAAGTTAATTCTGTCTGGAATAAATCCTGACGTGACTTTAATTTTATCATGCAAACCAGTAATTTAACGTTTTTATACACACAGGTACTTTATGGCTGCTCCTATAACGCATAAATGCGCAGGATGTTTTACAATACCGGAGAATATGCCTCCAACTTATGTAACTATACAATATCCATAGTATGTAAGACCCTACTACCGTATACTGGCAAATCGCACATGAAAATCTCCATCATTAAAGACGTACGATGTACGTACGTTTGTGTTTGTACCTCTATTCCTCTTGAACAAAGCCACCTACAAAAATAGCGGTAGGACCAAACAAAAGAAATATTGCGCTTCCGTTTGGCCTATATTCGTCGCAGTAACTTGGTTTTATGACCCTCAAATACGTGAAAAACACTGTAAGAATAACGTCAAAGATTTTTTCTCATGACGTCATAGTTTGTTCATGCAAAGTTTATTTTGACCTCTTAAAATATACTTTGCCTAATAAAATTATGACGTCATGAGAAAAACTTTGACGTTATTCTTGCAGTGTTTTTTTTTTATATGTATATAAAGTTTGCTAGATGCAAAAAAAACCCAAAGAACGACATGTTTTGCATCATCATGCTACATAATTATAAATCTTGAAATTGGTTTTGCTTTAAGTGACTGATGCACAATAAAACGCAGACCTATATATTTTTTAAAAGCTTGGCAAACACTCCGTTTTTGAAGCACGGAAGTGCGCAGATTGAGCGCGCAAAGCGGGTAATTTCCTCGTAAATTAAAGCTTTTCATTGAGTTTTTCGCTTTGCTCTCGCAATCTTTCATTTACTCTCACATTCGTAAGGGCTTACTTCTAGAGGAGTAGATGAACAAATGTGCAAATAAACAAATCGCATGTTTTGAATGATGGAGATGTAAATGCAGACGTGCTGAGGAATGTGATGAAAGAACTGTGAGCAACAACTGAACTTTTTTTGCATCAAAATAATCAGTGCTTCGATTTTGTGACGATATTGGAATCAAAAAAATTACCTGAAGCATGGACCGACTCCAATGGAGTGAGCGAAGCTAACGATACGGCTAGTGAAATCTTATAAATGAGGTGAAGTATCACAAAGAAGACATACTATTTAAATGTAACTGTATAACGGTTTTTAAATTATATCCGATAAATTGAAAAATTCGAAGTTAATCAATTAAATTTTGACACTATTGTGGCATAGCACGAGTGTCTTGTAGTTGTGAGTGAGTTTAGGCTAATTCCCTTCTACACCACCGTACTCATGGATATACGGCTGCCTAATGCACCTTCTCAGGTCGTATAGCAGGCTTACCATCATAAATGGATTCGCACGACTGCTAACAGTTCCTTCCATCCACTGCACGATGACTTCAGTCAAGATTTATAAATTGTTAATAAAAATTTTGGTACATCAGGTGCATCTTACAAATTCCGTCATTTCTGACGGGTCAACGGCTACTTAATGTAATGAAACTTTACAAATTAAGTAGCCGTTGACCCGTCAGAAATGACGGAATTTGTAAGATTGTATGCAAATTGTATGCGCTGCGTATCTTAAGTCCTGCAGATATTTCATGAGCGTCTACATCTTCCTGGAGGAAGCGGCTTTAATCGACGGCCGCCATTGTTTTTGTAACCATCTAGGATATCAACAAGGTGCTCTGCTATCGAAAACAAACAATCGATTATCTGTATTCGTACTGGGGCGAACTCAAGATGGGCCGCGGACACTATAGTATCAAAACAATCGTATGTAGAGCTACGTACCTGAACGTGGAAGAGCTGATGCAACAGCTACCAACACAGCTAAAGTGGAGATGACCGAATACTTCATTGCGAAGGGCTAAAACAGTAAACGCGAGCAGTCAGTTAATCTTCAACGTTCGTTCTTTTAAAAGGGATGAATACTGTTCTGAATTTTTTACTGTCATTGGGCAGGATTTGCATTCTCCCAATTTTGGTTTGCATTCAGCCTAAAAATGCAGACCTAACTTTCGGTAAAAAGGCACAGACATAAAAGAGTAAAAGCACTACGTCAGTAATAAAAATAGAAAAAGGCAGCGAGGTGCACATATATAGGGTGGGGCAGAAAGGAAGGGCCACCCTTGGCAATCAAAGATGGTTAATGTTAGGATACTGAAACTTTGCATGGTATATAGGTAAACGAAGGGCCAACTAACCTTGTGTCGATAACTGACCTTGACGCATATTTTCAAGGTCATCGTGATGCTTACTTTTTAACCAATCTTCGTAGAACACCAGTGTGAATTAGAAATTTGTAGACATTGGCAAGGCATGGACATTGGAAAAAAACGGAACGAAATTTGGTATGTTAGTTTAGGAATTACGGAAATTACAAGCATCAGTCTGTTGTGCTGGCCGAGAGGCTTTCCCGCCAAACACTTCTGTCAGGGTCTTTCGTACACCAAGCATCGTAATTGGTAGGTAATGGTGTTGGCAGCATACGCAAATTGGCATAATTCAGTAACCGTGATCAGCTCTCAAACAAAATCGGAAATCTTAACCTGAGGGAAGGACAACTTTACTTTTAGTTTCTAGATGACCACGGTGCCACAAAAGTATGCCAACTTGCATAATATGCTGTAGTTTGCAGCACCATTCTGTGTTTACGTGCAATGTAGCAGATTGTGTCGAGTCATCAGTATGTCGGTTGCTGTTTGTTTCCAAGCAGGCTTCACGTACTTTGAAGACCGCTGGACTTTATTTCACATTCACTGTTGGGCAGGAAAGCCACTCGGTCAGCACACAAGAATGATGCTTGCAATTTCCGTAATTCCTAAACTAGCGTACCGAATTTCGTTCCGTTTTTTTTTTGCAATAGCCATGCCTTGCCAATGTCTACAAATTTCTAATTTACACTGGTGTTCTACGAGGCTTGGTTAAAAAGTTAGCAGCACGATGACCTTGAAAATATACGTCAAGGTCAGTGATCGACACAAGGTTAGTTGGCCCCTCGTTCACCTACATACCGTGCAAAGTTTCATTATCCTAACATTAACCATCTTTGATTGCCAAGGGTGGCCCTTCCTTTCTGCCCCACCCTATATATACAGTCGCAAATTTACGATGTTTCGGGTTGGAAGAGTACCGTTCTCAACAAAAAGAAATTCACGCAAAAAGGGAACGTCAGTACATAAAAAAAAACATTTCGTGACTGCAATTGACACAACAAGAAGCACCACAAATATTCAGATAAAAATTCATGCACGTAAATTAAAAAGTACGTAATTCGAATTAAAAGTGACAATTATAGGAAACCTGACAGCCTACTGCAGAATGCAGAGGAGAGGTGATGAAATTATAGAAGGGTTAACTTACTTAGTCTACTATTTAATCCCTAGCGGGAAAAATTCTTAAATGCCTGATTTATGCAATATATACTGGAACATAATCTGAAATCTGTTTATTTTCTGGCAAAATATGGTACTGGATGGGTGGACACTACGGTGGATAAAACAAAAATGCTTTTTCTAAATTTCAAATCGTAATAGTGAGGAAAAATTGGTCTTTGACCTCCTAATCATTATCCCTAAAGGACAAAAATTCTAAAATAATGTTTTGACGTGCCCACCTGGGCCTAAAGTTTAACATTATAAGTCAATGAGAAAAATCGCTAATTCTGCAAAAAAATTTTTGGACTAGTTTAAAATACAGCTTTTTACATTATCTAATTTGGTACTCTCAGAGACCATTAAAAGAAGCCAGAAATACATTAAAAAAATATATTTTGTCCCTAAAAATCTTTTTAATTCAGGGCGTAAAATCTACAAAAATGCCTCCTTTTTTCCCTATTTTGATGGCCGATAATTCGCATTGTTTTCTGGAATGTTTTTGATTTTGGCTTCAATTTGGTGGTCTCTGAGAGTACAAATTGAGATAATGTAAAAAGCAATATTTTAAACTAGTCAAAAATCACTTTTGCAGAATTTGCGATTTTTCTCATTGACTTATGATGTTAAACTTTAGGCCCAGGTGGGAACCTCAAAAAATTATCTTAGAAATTTTTCCTTTAGGGATAGTGATTAGGAGGTTGAAGACCAACTTTTCCACACTATTAGCCTACGATTTGAAATTTTAAAAAAAGCATTTTTTTTTTTATCCACCTTAGTGGACACTGCGTTGGAATGTAAATACATTCTAAATTTATCCTAGATCTATGTTGTTTTCCGTGGAAAATGACTTTCGTGTTTGCCAAAGAAAGTAGTTCCTCTGTTTGCAGAAAATGATCGGTGAGTGGAATGGCACTAACAGCGGTCTATAGGATATTCCACATCTATAGAATGCAGGAGGTTTGAATGCCCGGCGGTAGTTGTCCTTCCACCATCACATTCCGTCAATGGAAAATGTGTCTCTTACCCTACTCCATCTATTATTTCACAAAAGTTACAGTGTGACAAATCAGTTGTAACTTCCCATTCACTGAACGCGGAGTCCGAACTCGTGTTACTGCACACTCATGTTGACAAACCTTGTGAACGCGCGAAACCTTGTGTAGTGTTGAGAAATACTGATAGGAATCTCGACAGGCATGAGGAATCCCTTTAAACAGTGACCCCTTGCTGCATTTGTTGCAAATCAACACTGTTTCGCGAACATTGTTAATTTGGAACAAATGCAGCAAGTAGAATCACTGTTAAAAAGAGACATGCCCTCCTTCCAAACGAGATTCCAATCAATATTTCTCGATCCTACACATGAAGTGTCTCTGCGTACTCATTTTCAAAACCACTGCGAACGGACTTGATGCAGAGAATTGAGAAATAGTGATAGGAATCTCGTTTGGAATGAGGAGTGGTCTTTTAAACAGCGGTTCCTTGTTGCATTTGATGCAAATCAACACCGTTTCGCGAAACAATGTTGATTTCTTACAAATGTACCAAGGAGTTGGAGTTATAAGTGACATATCCTCCTGCCAAAGGAAATTCCTATCAATATTATTTGATCCTCGACGTGAAGTGTGGTCCCAAAGGTCTATTTACCTCTCGTTAACCAATCCCTTGATAAAAATCCATTTTAAAGTCTAGCGTCTCGGTGATTTTCGGTTATAATACCCCGATGACGGAAGCGAAAATGAAAACTGCCGCTGACCTCGTCGAGCTGCCTCCTCCTTCCCCCCCCCCCCCCCCGCCTCCCACGCACGCCTCCCCTATTGTGTGGTCTGCGTGATTTATGACGCTGCCCCGCTGGTGTTGGAGCTTAGTGGCCCTATGGCTGCAGTGCACCTCAAAGCCTCTTGCTCCGTGCATGATGAGTTTGCTCCGCACGCATCCCAACTAAGCGAATTATCTATATAGATTTCTGAGTGGCCCCCCACCTCTTACAGAGAGGTCGTGGTTACTTGCATTCTAATTGTTGGATATGCTATAGTTATCTAACATTAACTTATTGTCCTAATGTTACCTAAGACTGGTACTATTATTCCAAGCAGCCGTACACCCCTTCGGGCGAGTTCTATATTCTAATTGTGGAAGGTATTATTAACTGGCTAACTCCACAACAATGAAGATGAGGACTTGTTGACGTCGGCAGCAGCAATGCGTTCCGTACTCACATGGAAGCAAAGCAAAGCGAATTTTTTTAATTTACTAATCCTTAAATTGATTAGTTTCGATATTTACACCAATGTCTTATTCAGTGCAAACGACAAATGCGCTACAGGGTCAGGGTTCAAGTCCGAAAGTAGGTGGGATCCCTCAACCATCCAGTACGCGGCATAGACAAAGAAGGAAAGTTATCGTGCTCACGGCGATTGCTTGGTGTAAACGCTTCTTGGAAAGTTGTTCCTCTAAACCCAGGATATAAATTTGTCTATGTAGTTAAAAGCGAGGCAAGACATAAAAATCATAATCATAATTATATCTCTCTGTCTGTTTATACACATACCTTTATACCTGCATCAATGCGCTGCTGATGTACCCCAGACCTTCAATGAGTGATCTTCATTTCTACCTGAATTTTTTGTGTGTGCCTGTATTGATCTCTTATGAAGTGATAACATTGTGATTTATCATTAATCTTTTTAAAAATACTTTTATCTTAATTTTGACAGAGAATAACGTAGACGATTACAGATTAAAAATCGATAATAGTTAAAGCCTGGAGATAGTGCTTATCACAGCAATGCACTAGTACGATTTAAGCTACGTCTCAAGGAAGGTCTTGATTAAAGAAATAAATGCACTTTTTAGAACCATACTGTATTTAAACAAAAAAACCTAGCGAGTGCAACATCTGTACAAGAGTAGAGCGGCGTTTCATCACACTGTAATATGCGCCACTTTCAAACAAAGTTCAATCGTCTTCTTTGGTCACAGTATTAAGACAAACAACAAACTTGGCAACAGAAATTAATAATCAGACAGAACCTTCCTTCAAATCACGCACAGAACTGTGAATGGCGACTTTTTTCAATAGCCAAGATTAGGCCCCCACGATGGGGGAGGGGGGGGGGGTCAGGTGGGATCGCGGAACCCGGGCCCCAAACGTGTTATCCATTTGTTTAATGATTTTAAGGTAGCCAACTAACTCCGATTAAGCATAATCATTTGAGCAGAAATCAATTTGTTGGCTTTGTTTTTACTTTTAGGGAGCTGAACCCACACCAGGTTATCTGCTGGACTACATAGACGACGAGAGCGCATGCGGTGATTGTTTACTTATCACAAGCGTTGAAATAATTCAACTCGGCTCTGGAAGCTCATATATGCGAAATATGTACAGTTCCGGTCAAAAAAACCGCCCTTTTTCGTTATATTGAGGGTCGTAATAACAACCACGGAGAAATTCAGTTATCTCGAAAACTACTCGACGGATTTTCACGAAACAAAGACTGAAATGCTTATTAGATTGTCTACTGTATTTCTACCCTTATTAAGTACTATGATAACTGACTGAAAATAAATGCCCGAGCGAGAAAAACTTGATATCTGATGATATCTCGAAAACTAGTGGACGGATTTTCATGAAACAAATACTGAATTGCATATTATATTTTGCTGAAGAATATTGCATATAAATATAGCTTATATTATAATAAGCAACCCAGTTTTTGTTTCAGCCCAGTAGTTTTCGAGATATCAACATTTTCGTTCAGAGTCACATATACATTAATCCTGCAACCTCTCTCGTATAACGAAGGCTATTTTTCTGACCGGAACTGTGCGTCTCTCTACATAGCAGGCTGGCAATTTCGAGGACTGCCGGTTACAAAATTATCATCATATCGTCGTTTGGTGTAGAACTGTAATCTTTTTGAAAAGACGGATTCTTTAATTTTGCTTCTCAACAAAATAAACAAAAACAAAACCGTGTAGCCAGCCTGCAATACCACATGCCGCGCGACTATAGGCTTAGTTTGCGAAATACTGTGATATACGAAGTGCTCCGAAATTTTAGTCACTTTTTTTTCGACTTTGAAGGCATTGTTTGAATCCCATTGTTAATAATTATATTTTTTATCATTGTCGTCTTTTAGAGCCCTCGCAAATTAGGATGCTAGAATTGTTGCATTCCAGTGTGATGACCTTACCCAAATGTAATAATATCAGAAAACAAAACAATGGTAAAAGGTCCAAATTTGGAAATGATTCGGCCTTTCAAAGAAGTGATATCTGCAAACCAAAACATTCGCCAAGTTAATCGCTCCGTTTAAGACTTCAGATGTATTAAAGAAAAACTTAAACATTGCTGCCGATGGTCTAAGTTTTCCACTTAACCTTTGAACTAAATAATATTCCGTAGAATTAGTCCGCGAAAGGTGGTAGTCCGTTCAAATTATTTCTATGAAACGTGAGCCCATTAACAACTTGGTAACCCCTTTACCAGTTTCGGTTTGATTTTTTTTTCATTTTTTGATCGCATTATTTCATCAGACATTTTTTGACACTGAACTGCAGTTACATTTTTTTTTGTCGGTGTGGTATTTTTGGTGGCATTTGCCAAATATTAAAGAACCAAAGCTTTATTTTAACCATGGTGTGCGCCTTAATGATACAGCCCGAGGAAGTCGTTCATACAAAACAAGTAGTCAATGTCACACCATTTTCGATGTCGTGGTCCAGTTGTCCGTTGCCCAAGGCGACGACTTCCATACCGCTACATCGACGTTGCCGTCTACACTAACAATGCTATTTTCTTAATTGCGTCCGCTCGTGCTTTTTCCAAGACAGCCCAGGCTGTAAACCCGAACAAGTAGATTGCGTGGATCGTTTCGTACTGTAGTCGTACGGACATTTTTGCATCTCCGATCCTTTAACTAAATACAGATGCAAGCCCTATTTACGTTGCCTTTTGGACTTATATGTCAGACTGCCTGAGCGGGGAATCGAACCCAGGACCTTTGAAACCAAAGACCAAGGTCATACCGCTGTGCCAGTCTGACACGGCCAGGCCGTTTAAGTCTAGCTCAGCGGTAGGACCTTGGCCTTTGATTTCAAATCCTGGGTTTGATTCCCCGCTCAGGCAGTCTGACGTATAATCCAAAAGGTTTGTATCCGTATTTACGTAACCTATCTCGAGCGGCTTTCCGTCCCGTTTAAATCTCCGATCCTTCCTAATATTTTCTATACACGCGAGAGCAATGGTTCTGTGAAAATTAACATGAGGTTGGCAATCTAGCCAGATTGCCGGCTAGATAGATACCCATTCATAAAGTCAATTGCAACGTATTTAAAATCAGGTTTAACAATGAAAGTCTATTCAAAACCGTCACACAGGGATTAATTTTTGCTAGGTGGGTCGTTACTTTCGATTTTTTCCCACTTCCCGCTTTTGTACTATTAGGGCCCCCGCGCACTAGGCAGCCAGGTCGTGCGGCAAGTGGTCGTCGCGGCCAAGAAACACGGCGCGATTATTCAAGATGATGTGGCGAAAAATGAAATTACGGAGCAAGCATGGTCGCCCCGTGATCGTCTGCACGCCTCCCAGGACCAGAGTAGCCACTGCGACTGACTGGCCGCGGCGGCCAAGTGCACGTTGCTACATATACCGTACGCATTCTCATTGGCCGCAGCGACCTGGTCGCACGACTTGGCTGCCTAGTGCGCGGGTCCTTATCATTTTTACCCATAACTTAAATTGTGGCGGACTCTCGTTTAAGGTCTTAGATACTAATTCTGTGTCGTCGTACTCTAGTACAAGTATTCGAATGTACGCTGGTGACGGAACCATAATGGTAGTTGCATTAATAGGCGCGAGACACTAGGGTGTGTCGGCATATAATGCTGTAATCAGAGGAGGATTTAGCATTTAGCCGTTTCCGGTGCACAGATATTTTGCCGCCCCCCCCCCCCTTTTTTTGGAGAACTTTTTTTTTTGTAGGTCCACGATCAATTAAAAAACAATCAAACCATAATTTATTATTTAAAAAAAAAGTTGCTTGGTTGCTCAGAATAGCTAAGAGTTGGATCATGGGATTAATTTTTTTTTAACTTATTAACTTTTTTTTTTTGGTTTTACAAAATCTGTCTCGGATTTTGCCGTCCTGGGCTGAAGTCCCCTATACCACGCGCCATGGCTGTTTGCTGTGGCGTGCATATCACGTGACTGGGCTAGTCCAATCAGACGGACAAAAACAGCCGTTGTTCTCGTTCGCCATTGTCTAACTCATGGTGACGTCACGGCAAACAGCCATTGCGCATGGTTTAAGAACCCTACAAATCCGCCTTTCGCTGTAATAAAAGCTCAGCGAATCTTAGCTATTCTACGTGTAATTCTACACGTAGAGTAGGTTAGATTCGTTAAGCTTCTGTAATATTTTATGGTTGTTTTGGCTTTGAAATAATATACAACGGTCTCTGTAAATTTATTGATTTGTAAAATTCGGGTTCTTTCCCGTCCACTTCATGAAACGTGTATTTTTTTTTTTGAGATGGTCTTGCATTGCGTTGCTTTTGCTGAGGTCTCGGCTGATACGACGGGGTTTGTTCGTTGGTTGTTGTTGTTCTACAAGTGACGCAACCAGTTTAACGAGGATGCTAAATATACGGTCGTGGTTTTCAGTGGTGCTAACCAGGATTAAAGCAGCATTGTGGTCTCGCTTTCAGACAACCTTTCACTGATCAGCATTATCTACCTAATGAATCGGAGATTGCTTTTTACAAGGATAACCTTTCAGCAACCAATCTTAAAATCGTGACATAACGTAATCGCTGCATTGCTATTGATAGAGTGGCGTATCAGCTTATTGCACGTGCTAAGAAAAAAAATGCTTGTATCCTTTGGTTCATCTGGATTTATTTTTAAGGTATTTTCAGCCAGGCTACCATGGGGGGGGGGGGCGTGAGGCCTAATGGCGCGTTGACAACGCGGTCATTAACACCAACCTCTGCCCAACACATGACAGAGAAACAAACTCCAAATCTAGATCGTGTCTTCCATTGGTTGAATTACAATTACGTCAATAAAAACGTTGTTTTCCGCTAGTATTAATGGACCAGAAAACTAGATTGGTGTTTCCATCTCAAAATTGCAAAAAAAAATGTATTTCATCAATTTGGGCCAAAAAGATCTGATATCTACCCCAAAACAAAACTTGTTAAGGATTCCCGCCAAGCTTTTCGGACGTGTGAAATCGCGACATCAAAAGCCAAGTTTTTTTCGCCAAGCCAATCCCACCGACTGAGACTTCAAACGTTAAATGAAATAAATGAAAATTGCGGAAATCGTATTCTAAAAATTACGCTGCTTAGGATGTTCGTGCAAAAAACATGCCTTATGCTGCGAATAGTCCAAGTATGTGTCAGTTCACAAGAACTATTGTGTAAAACGAACTGAAAACGACGATGGCATTTTGTTTCTGGAACCGTGGCCGAGTGGAGTAGTAATTGTGTGTCTTGAATCCCGACTCGACGCCAGTTCTTGCGTGTGCCAGGAAGTTAAAGCGTCTTAGCATTGCTTTGGCAAAATAACATTTTGTCGATGTTAAATTAACTGGATTGGAGCCAGGAGATTAAACCTGCTACTTCTCGCCCAAACGGCCTTGTACAAATGGTACAAGACATAGCGAGAGATACAAGGCGGACACTCCCACGTCCTGCGGATGTGTTTGGCATTTATGCGCTCCTGGTAAATCCAATCGGAAGTTTACATTCCGCAATCGACATGAGCGCGATGCATCACGGAGCCCTTCAGTGCGCGAAATTTCCAGGCGGTGGATGAAATCAGGTTCGATCTAGGGACCTCTTGCACATGAGACAGTCGTGCTAACAATCCTTAGCCCGTTTTAAAACCTCCGCCTCGCTTCCGTATGTTAGGGCGCGTTTAGAAACGACAGTTTTCTCGCTCACTAGCTTTTACTTGATCAATACTAAATCTGATGGCTGCGTCTCGCCTTTACCAGAGTATGCGGCTTTCGAGTTGTCTCTACGTATTAGTAACCATGGCAGCGACGCAAACGCAAATCTTCTTCTCGTGCCTCGTGACACGGCGTACGATGCTTGCAACATTTGAGCGTCGATTTATGACAACAAGAAAACAATTTTTATTCCAGTGCAAGACGTCGGACTGTTTTTTGTATGCCGGCATTCGATGGTTTGTCTTCGATTCGATAGCCACGAAATGAACACCATGTTGGATTTTGAATTCCCGCTGCGAGAAGCTATTAATTCTACCGACGTTTGATCATTGCTAGAAGCGGTTCTTTGCAATAGAATAGCAAATTTTGGACATAACGTCAAATGACAACAATGTTGAAGCAATGTTTAAAATTACTGTTCCACTTTGTTCTTTATCCGTGTTGTTATTTATAATACATACAATTTCTTATTCTATTACCGCATTCATTTAGTAGCAACGGGCAACTAATCATAAATAAGTAACGGTTGACTAGCAAATAGCATTCGGCGAGCGAGAATGACTTGTTGCACAAACGCGGCCTTAGGGCGTGTTTACGGAACGACTCGCTTGCATTCTGCAGCTAGAATTTAATCACGATGGCAGATGAGTCGTTGCCGTGGTAAAACGCTACCTGCTTTAGCTAAATCCGACATCGTTCGAGCAAATGCATGCAGTCTTATAATCCGTGACAATAAGATAAAGAATTCCTCCTGACGAAACGATTTTCCTAGTCGCTTCTGAGCTTACATATTCACTGTTTTCGTTGCGAGATGGCAGAGTTAAAACCATCGTCGTGTTGGAATTTCAGATGATTTCTAGCTTCAAGCTGCGAGAAGGCGAGAGCTAGTCATTGTGTAAATGCGTCCTTGTACTGTACACACCACAGGTGTCAAAACTTCACCATGATCATTATCGTGAAATCTTTATTTTTAAACCCTTTACATCTTAGTTGTGAAACCTATCAGTGTCTCATGTCTCTAAACTGTGCATTGCGGTGTCAATCTCTAAAATGTTACAGGAATTCTAATGCAAGATCATTAGGGCAGTTTTCAAAAAATAATTTTGACGAAAATGTTAAAGTATCGACTTGCTCATGTTGCTTTGCATTAAAATATGTGGACACTTTTGACGTCGTCAACAAAAAGGTTTGCTGGATTGTGTTTTACGCTTTTCATATAAAGAAAGGGGGTGCCCCAGAATGCCTCACGAATTTGTTAAAAATTAAATTATCCTTAAAAACCGTTGGTTTTCAGAAGATTCACTTTCTTCTAGTCACACGGACCTTCTTTACTTGTTTTTTTATGGTTGTAACGCTTTTTTTTTTTTAATAATTCAATAAATGCATGAATCAGTTCCCTTTACCCTACTATCGGATGTACACACAATACAGCCTGTTTAATCATTTGCAAAACGCGCGTAAAGCAGTTTGACCTGGTTAGTTCCACGAAGCTCTCCAGATCGCTCAAGCTTTTAATGACTTTGTCCAAGAGTTCAAACAATTCAAATTCATGGCGGCAAGCATCTAGTACAAGTCGGATTTTGTTCACCATGTCACACGGCACTAGTGTGGATACAGCTCGACCAACATAACCCATCCACCGTACGGCGGTTGAACGTTCTGTCACTGCAGTCGACTGACGTTCGCCTGCCAGGAAAAAAAAAATTAATTAATTAAAAACAAAAACACAAAAAAACTAACCTAAGATTTCATATCTATTTCAATTTAGGACTATATACGAATTCATTTTATCCTAATGTTAAACTAGAAACTCATGATTCCTGCGCATGAGCTTATGCAAGATAATTTGCAGGATCTATCAGAAGTCCATCAATTTTTTCCCCCTGACCTACTGTAGTGCAGCAGTACCAGTGGCGTGCACGGTGGGGGGAAGCATTGCCCCTGCCATTTTTGGAAAAAAATGCCCTTTTTGCAGAAAAAACATGCCCTATTTTGCTTTTCTGAATTGAAAAATGTGGTCACAGCGAGGAGAAAGGGCTTAGAGCCCAAAAAATAGCAAAAAGGAAGCCAGGAAGCCCTAGAAAGGGGCAAAAAATGGGAAAAAAAAAAAAATTAGGGAAAACCCAAAAAAAAGTCCTCGAAAAAATAAAGCCTCAGCGTGCCCTTTTACTGAAAATTGCCCCTGCCCTCTCCTCGGGTGTCCGTGCTCGCCACTGGGCAGTAGGGACAAGTTGGATACTTCAGTTGGAGTATTTCTCCCATGTATCGGACTCACAATCGAATTCCAAGAATAAACCAGCGGTTTTAGACGAGCCCATGCTGACTTCGACTTCACTGCTACTAGATTCAAAATTTAAATTAAATTTGAACTAGCTTCACTAACGCTAGCGTTTAATACTGAATTATTTTCAGTTTCACTATCGCTGCTACTTTTAGCAGCTTCAGGTGTTATGCAACCGACACCTGTCTTTGGCAAAAGCCTTACATCCGGGTCTTTTCATATTTTGTTATTTTTATGTCAAATTTGAGTCTACAATGTTCAACAAATGCGTATGATTGAAAAAAGGAACTTAAGAATCATACTGATATGGTGAACTAAAGTAGATGACAAGAACTGAAAATACAAGCAAGTCTATGGATAAACACAGACAGTGGGTCAACGAGATTAAAAAGTTGATAACCGTAGCAAAAAAAAGAAATACAAAGTTTTTTATGGAAAAAGAGAAAAAAATGAAGGTTCATCTGAAAATATTTTTAAGGGTCATGGAAGCTTTTAGCGTCCTTTTTAATTCCTTTAATTTCTCAACGTTAAGTAAATGTTCCAGCAAGCTGCTAAAAAGTCTTGGCACAGTGTATTCTGGATTACGTTCTCCATGCGCATTTTTTGCAAATGGCACTGTTTACCGGTAAGTGCTTTTCGTAAAGTATGAGATTGTAACACTGATTTTGTAATTTTATTGCACTGAAACTGTTTTCACAGTACTGTAATTTCTGAGTCTGCCTCGTGGCATGTAGGGGAGGGGGAATGGGCTAGTTACTCACCCCCCCCCCCCACCCAAGTCCCGAAGTTAAGAATATACTTTGGCGAAGGTAGACAAATGATGCATTTATTGCCACTGAAAACTAACTTTTTAATAATTCTGAAAATCGGCTTTTCCGTGGGCACATGAGTCAGACTTGTCAGAATTCAGCGTGCAGTTGTTTGAAGAAGCGGATCTGGTCGAGGGCTGGAAAAAGGGATTCTAGCAGTCTGTGCTGACCAGTCTGTGCTGACCAGGCCGTGCAGTCTGTTCTACCAGTCTGTGCTGACCAGGCCGGTGTGAGAGACTAGCCGGCTCTTTCAGCAGCTATGGGATATATGCTAGACATTATCTCGGTCCTCTGTGGAGATCGGAGGTTTCCCGGGTCAAACTCCCGCCGTCATCCCTCCCTTTGCTAAACTTCTTTATCCTTAAAAAAAAAATGTCTAGTAATATGTTCCAAATTGAGCCGTTTCATGTATACAAACAGTTTGCTTACAGATGACGTAAAGCTCAAGAAATTTATTTTAAAAAAAATATGCGCAAAAATCTGATTGGTCCGGTTTCCATTTTATGGTTGATTTCCATTAGTTGGTGGGTTTCCGTCTAACACCATCCGTGCGTAACACAGGCTTCCTCTAGTAGACTATGTTACTCTATTATAATCTATCCACCCAAAACCAAAACTGATAGAAAGACTCGAGAAGTTTCCAAAAATGGTCGGTCTTTGAAGGTAGTGATATCATTCCAGCAGGGAAAAGCCGCCAAGGTTAATCCTATTAGCTAAGTTAATCGCACATACTAATAGTTCGAAAGTTAAATGAAAACTTGAAGATTGCTACCGCTATATTTCATGATATCACTACCTTCAAAGGCCGACCGTTTTGGGAAACTTGGCGGGTTTTTCTACCACTTTTGGATTTGGATGGATATCACAACTTTCATAGGACTGTGAACGTACATAAGGTTACACCGTCTGTTTAAGATGCTTCAATCACATTTTTGCACACACTGGCTAACAATCGCTGATTTCGCTTCGCTTCGTTCACTCAATCAGCGCATCCCCTTCAGTTGTTTTGTTTATCCGTGCACCTTTCCCTTAACTTTTCAAGATTTTGTTGACATTTAGTCCTGCAGGAACCCTCGAAGGTCGCTGTCACTAAAACAGCATAACGCGAAGCATTTTATTTTTGGGTTATTAACAAAAACCCCGTTAGCTCGTGGGAGCTCGTGGATGCTCTATTAGTACATTTTAATCTACCAGCAGATTTTACTCTAGTATTCTAAATTTCAGTTCAGTTTTGTTTAGTTTAAACATACTTTAGTTATTAGTAGAATTTAATCTATTAGTATATTATTTTTTATTGTACTCCCCTAAACTTCTCCTGATAATTTTGTATTCCGTTTTCCTTCTTACCTTTAACTTCATCGCCACGGCATGGTGCTTGAAAGGGACTTCTACTAAACCTTCGTGTTGAGTGTGAAAAGTCCATTACTTGAATCACAGCTAGCAAGATAACAAGTGTCGTGACGCACCAGGTTGCCATATTTGAACACAGGGAACTAAGTATCAATTAATTGTCAATTTCAAATGCTTATACTCATTTATGGAATGGTCTCCCCGTTGTCAAACTGCCTCAGTTTGTTGGCAGTTGATTCTAGTGGGTACAGCTTGAATAAAGTACAAAACCTTTGGAGGTTTCAACTAGAAACGGTGGCTCTCAGATGCTTTGCTGTTAAACTTACTTTTGAAGTGACACTGGATGAATGTCGCGGTGCTGAAAGCGTGAAGGAATCCTACGTCGCGTTTTCACTGCTTCTGCCAGCTATGTGATGCAATCATTTTATGGTGGAAGGTGATTCCTTGTTGTTTATTTTAAGCATGCATGCGTTGAGTTATTAAAAACACCAACTGAACGTAAATGGCTTTACAGTACACAGGTCCTTGTTATTGCTGGTAACAAAAATGACACCTTTTTAATGATCGTTCCTTTTTTTCTTTTTTTTTTTTTGGTATAAGGGTTAAATTTTTGCGTTTTACGAAATAGCCCGAAAATAAATTGCAATAAATCAATGGTGATCGAAAGTTTCGTTTTCGCTTTTGTTGCCGAAAGCTTGTTCTGAAGCTCCCCGGTACATTTTAAAGCAGATATACTCGGAAAATGTCAATTATGTTCCCTTTTGGAAGGCGAGGGTGGTAAAGGGTGGTAAAGCTTTCCTCCGTGAATCCAAAGTGAACCAAAACTGAATAATTACCTTTGACGAATTATTTATTTATTTATTTTGTTTTTAATTGCGCTGTTAGAAGCAGCGGAGTCATAATCCTAAATAAATTCGTCGAGAATACGTGAAAAAGTGCGCTCCAGAAGACGTTGGATACAGCAACATAATGCGTCAGTGAAACTTGCTTGAGAGCTAACAGTGCTCCCCGAGACCTCCCAGGCTGGCTTCCTATGCGCCCCCCCCCCCCCCCCCGAACAAATTTATCCGTCGTTTTGAAAGCCCTTCAAAGCCAAAACTAACGACTGATATCGATTGTGCAGAGAATTTAACTTGATTTAACAATATAGTCCTTGTTGATTTTTGCTTTGTTTTTTGAAAAAGGCCGGTAGCTCGAGCGTGCGTTACGATACCACTGGCCTCTGGAACGAGGTAGAGGCCCTTGACCTAACGCCCACACTCGAGCCTGGAATTACCTCCTTTCCTTGAGAGGATGTCCGAGGATCTCATCGTCCGGTAGCCAACAGTGGAGTCAGCTGTTCCCTCGCTCTCACTCGCCTTTACCCTGCCTTTCTCGTCTCACGTTTGTACGAATTAATCCACGATTTCCCACAAGCGTGGTAATAGGAAACAACATCTAACACTCACAGTGAGTCATATTATTGCCAGCATTGACGGCACTACCCCGTTGGGTTTTCCCCTCAAGTCCGTGAAGCTTCAGGCCTAATACCATGGAACGGTGAAGCTGGGAGCAAAGAAGGTAAGCCTACCATTTACCGTCGAAACATGTATTTTTCCTGGGTAGACGCCATACGAGTTATGCAGGATATATTCCCGGCTCCCAATGTATCTGCCACTTCCCAGTCATCTTGTTCAGGGGGCACGAGTAGTGAAGCTAGGTAACTGCCTGTATTTCTCTAGTAGGCAAGTCCTAAAAATGGAGGACGGTAGCCACGTTTTACGGCAAAACAGCAGCAAAACGTCTTGCTTGTTATACACCAGTTGTAGAAAAAAAAAAGGGCAGAGGGCAAAACCGAGAGTAAGCATGGGAAACAATACAAGTGTGGGGGCTATTGTTACAAGGAGGGGTGACGTCCCTTTATCACAGACAATGACTGGTTTTACCAGGATTATGTAGTACGACGACAGTAAACGGGCAAAAAACGTATGCTACGTTTGTTGGGAGTTTAGCATACCCATAATACATTTCTTAAGTTTACCATAGGGTAAATCGCAAAGCATCCTACGAAATGTAGAGACGAACAATGTATTACCAGTGACAGGGGGTGGAACTAAAAAATCCTCTGTCAAATTGTTCTGGCATCCTTAATTAGATAAAAGCCACATCGTTTATTTCACTCGTTCAGCCGGTGTCACCTCGCTTACACTCGGAGAGCTTTGCCTATAACGTTAGCTAATTGTTGATGCACGCCCGACGAAGAAGGTGCCATTCGTGTTTCAGTACTATCCCAGACAGTGGCGTAGCTACATTATGTGGGGCCGGTGGCAAATTAGCAGTGTGGGCCCCCTGCCTTAATATGCATGATGGCCTACACACATTTCTGGTGGAAAATTAGCCCGCTGGGGGGGGGGGGGATTAGCCCTTGGAGATTCCCTTCCTTAATATACATGATGGCTCATAAAAGTCCACACTTTTTTCTACTTTAATTTTTTTTAAAGTGAGAATAGGGACCACTTTTGCGTAATCCAGTCAAGTGGTCCCTATTTTCAACTTTAAAAAAAAAAAAAACCTCTGAAAAAAGGTTAGACTTTGAAAAATTGTCATCTCGTCTTTTTTTTTGTGGGCCACCGTAAAATTTTAATGACAGGGGGATGGACGGACGGGGGAGGCTCAAAATTAATTTTTAAAATACCGATTGTCTCAAATTATATAAAACAGTGTACTATAAAAGAGCCTTTTTAAAATCTAAATAATTTGTTTTTCTTTCGGGCGCCCTTATGCTGGCCACCCTTGCCACCCTGTAGCTACGCCAATGAAGGGAAAGGGAGGGGAAGCAAAAAAAAAAATGGAATTCAGCTAAGGGCCCCCGCGCACACAACAACCAAGCCGCGCGGCCAGGTCGCAGCGGCCAAACGAGAATGCTTACGGTGCACGTAGCAACGCGCACTTGGCCGCAGAGGCCAGCCTGTCGCCGCGGCCGCTGGGATCCCGGGCGGCATGCAGGCAGCTACAGGGCGACAATACTTGCTCCGTGTTCATTTTTCACCACGTGATCGAGAATTAGCAATGAAAAAGGGACGTGGCCGCGCGGCACGTCGCCGTGTTTTTTGGCCGCCACGACCACTGGCCACGCGACCTGGCCGCTCAGTACGCAGGCGCCCTAAAAGGAGTAGAAGGTGGAGACGGGGAGTACGCTTTAAGTACCTTGCAGCTCTGTAAAACAGCTGAATTTAAGCAGTTTTGCAGCTTCGAAACGTTTATAAGGGTTGTTTGCAGAATTCAGCCTGCAATACTTGCCTTATTAACTAAGGGTCTTGTGGTGAGGGTATCCCCCCTCCCCCCCTCCCCGAAGGTGTTCCGCTGGTATTTAAGAGCTGTTTCATTAGACGTTACGAAATTCGGCGTTCGAGTGATACTAACTTAGCCGATATACTTTGCTGTCAATCTGTCACCTAAAATCGGGTTTATTTTTATTTTTAGCCAAACACTTAATAAAAAAAAAGTACGATCTTATAGCTAAAAATCTGAATTCAAATTACGGTAATATCTTGAACGATTTTATTCTCAGTAAAGTATTTCATTTTCAGTGGTTTCTTACAGTCCCGTATCTATGTGATTTTTGTCGAGAAACGGCTGGAAGCAGCAGTAGTAGCTAGTGTAGTTGCTCAAAAAAAAAAAAAAAAGATAGTGGCAATTTCGAACGTAAGTTTTTCTAATTTCTCATTCCCCCCCATCGGAGAAATCATTGACCCACCCATTTCAGAGAATGTCTAAACCCCTACTGCAATTGATGGTTAGAAATAAAAACAAACTCGAACTGAAGTCAAAACAAAAAGGAACACAAATACGCTTTCGTGTCAGGTTTCAGATTACACGATTTGGCTGGACTGTATTGCTTATTCCTCGTGCAACCTCACTGCAGCATTTATCTACTGCAAAAGCCACTAATCAAAACCACTGCAGCAGCCAAAAAAAAAAAAAAAAACACTGGTTATTAAAAATTGGGGGAAAAACGGTTATTTAATGTTGTATTACGTAAGATTTTAGTAATGGTGGATTGCAGTAGATTCCAACTTTCAAATTTCTTTCGTCTAAACAAAGAAGGAATAATATCTAGCTTTGTTTGTTGTGTTTAGATTATCGAGTAATATATTTTTGGTGTAATTACCGTAAGGTTACCGAGGTCAAACCTTGCCGTAAGTACTTTACTAATGCCAATTTACCCGATAGCTAGGGTACTATAGGGTCGGCTTTCCTATAATGCTCGTGTATCCATTTTCTGTCGGCTGCGGTCGTTTGGTTGCTACGGGCAACGTGGGGAACCAATCAGAAGTTTCGTGTTGATTACGTCATTCCTCGCGATGTTCAAATCTACTTAGCAGTACTGTAAATCCAGAAGTGAATATTAGACGAATGTGTTTTAAGGTCTTATCAAACGCTAAATAAAGAATGGCAGGTTAGACTCAGATTGTTAGATAGCTTAAATATTGTTAGATAGCTTATATTGATTGAATATGAGCTGATTTTTTCAATGGCGCACACAGTAATTTTGTTTTGGAGGCAAACAGTGGCGTAGCTGCATTATGAGGAGTGGGTGGTAAATTACGCCTTGGAAGTTCTCCTCCATAATATTCATGATTGCCCATAAAAATTTCTATTTCCATAATTTTTTTTAAATTTTTGTTTTGTTATAGTGAAAATACGGACCACTATTCGTACTCCAGTCAAGTGGTCATTATTTTCACCTTTATTTGAAAACAAAACTTGGAAAAAATTTGGACTTAACAGAAATTTTCAGCTCGTCCGGTTTTTCTTTTATGGGCCACCTCATTTCTTTTTAATGATTGGGGGATGGACGGACGGGGAGGCAAGACATTAATTTTAAAAATACCGTTTGTCTCAAATTAAATAAAACAGTGCACTATAAAAGAGCCTTTTTAAAATCTAAATAATTTCTTTTTCTTTCGCCCCCCCCCCCCCCC